>PVIJ01016920.1:0-31173 GCA_004024925.1 Scalopus aquaticus | reverse complement strand
TCTCTCTCTCTCTCTCTCTCTCTCCCCACACACACAGTGAGATAGTAGGTCTATAGCTGTAATCCAGAAGACAGCACTCACTGGAACCCACTCACACAAACATCCTGATGTTGGATAACTATCCCAGGACTCTGAGAATATAAATTCCCATAGTTTAAGCCTCCCAGACTCTGGTATTCTGTTATGGGAGCTGAGTTAAGATACATGAGTTAAGAAAATATTAATGAGGGCCTCCCCGGTGGCGCAGCGGTTAAGCGCTGCGCTGTGGAGCTGTCGGCAGCAGTGACGCGAGTTCAACGTCCGGCTGGGGAGAATCCCACATGGTGCAGCAGACCTCTCCTGCCTCACCCGCTGCTCCCCTCAGCAGTGTATTTCTGATCTGCCTGCTCTGCTCCCCGCTCTGTCTCTGGTGAACCCTCTTGCCACCCCTCACCTCTGGTCTGTACCCCAGCTTGTATGTATAAATAAATAAATCTTTAAAAAAAAAAGAAAATATTAATGAAAGATTTTTAATTGGAACTTTAGAGGGGAATGTGCAAATCTTTGAGACTATTTCAAATATAAGGATACTTTTAAAAACAGCACTGATAGGGCCTCCCTGGTGGCGCAGCGGTTAAGCGCTGTGCTGTGGAGCTGTCGGCAGCAGCAACGCGAGTTCGACGCCCAGCCGGGGAGAATCCCACATGGCGCGGCAGACCTCTCCTGCCTCGCCTGCTGCTCCCCTCAGCAGTGTATTTCTGATCTGCCTGTTCTGCTGCCCACTCTGTCTCTGGTGAACCCTCTCGCCACCCCGTGCCTCTGGCCTGTACCCCAACTTGTATGTATAAATAAAAAATAAATCTTTAAAAAAATAGCATTGATATCCTTTTCTGGTATAAGAAAATAAATGAAAAATTGGTAAAAACAAATGTGCTCAAAGTCAAGCAACATAAACTTGGATTATATTAAAGGACAATAAAAATACATTTCCTCAAATTACATTCTTTAGTTTAAGAAAAGGACATCCAAATCTTCTGAAATGGTTGCCACCATATACCTTCTGGGAAGCTCATGTTATAGGTTGTCGATCCATATATGAAAAAGTCAAGTTGGGGCTATACCAAGTAAGATTTATTCAAGTCAAATTCTCTATTTACTTCAAATTGGATTGTTTTAATGATAGCCTGGAGGGGAAAAAAACTAAGTAAAAGGACATCTCCAGTATTTAAATGTCAAGTCATACTAGCATATTCTGGTTCTCTTCAGTTTCAAAAAAGTTAATGATAACAAGCCAATTAAACTGCATGTTCTTAAACCAATTCTCTCACTTGTTTCATTGCACTAATTCTTAAAATTCGTTCAAGAAATTTTATTCCTTTTTCTTAGTTTTATTCAAGTTCAAATGTGAAGATACTAAATGTACCAAAGTTGGTGATTCAAAGTATTTACTCTTCAGCTTTCACATAAAGAATTTCAACTAGCACAAAATGGGGAGGGAAATCAGATGGACAGTCACTTCTGAGACCCAAAGAACTAAATGATGCTATCCCTATGTCCATGTGTAACATGAGCATATAAGAGTTTGGTTTCTAATAATTCATTTCTAAGTATGTGTCTCCCTCATCAGAATCCAAATAAAGGGGCCTCCCCGGTGGCGCAGTGATTGAGCGCTGCGCTGTGGAGCTGTCGGCAGTGGCAACACTAGTTCGACGCCCGGCCAGGGAGAATCCCACATGGCACGGCAGACCTCTCCTGCCTCGCCCGCTGCTCCCCTCAGCAGTGTATTTCTGATCTGCCTGTTCTGCTCCCCACTCTGTCTCTGGTGAACCCTCTCGCTGCCCCACGCCTCTGACCTGTACCCCAGCTTGTATGTATAAATAAAAAATAAATCTTTAAAAAAAAAAAAGAATCCAAATAAAGAGATCACATACGTTCTTAGTTATACCCATGGCAGGGCAAGACATCAAATTGATATTAAAAAAAAACACCTTAGGAATAATGAATAACTAAACTACCTTACCCTCCAAAAATACAAGAAAAAGTAATGATTAAAAATATTTTTTAAAATAATTGTCACCTAAATAAAAAAATAAGATGGAAATAATGTTTAAAAGGCTTTAAGAGATTAAAATAATGTGCTAGACATAAATAAACAGTAGTAAATATAAGCCCCCAAAACAAATTGTTGTGTACAGAAAAACGGATGGGCAATAATATTACAGTTTTATCATTATGTATAAAAAAGATAATGTCATTGCCAAAATTGCTCACGTGAATGTTCAGTGCATGTTCATAAAATTTTAGGGTCCATTGTGCATGGTGCCATATATCAAAGTGTCTAATACAACCGAGAGCTTCTCAAATTAGGAAAGGAGGCAGAACTCAGGAGGTTTTTCCTAGCAGGAGTAAAGAACTAACAGTGATTGAAACTATTTTCTGTATTTGAAGCACAATTATGTGGCACTGGAACTACATTCTATAGAACTATAACTAATATTTTAAAAGCACGTGAAGATTTTTGATTTAAGAAAGTCATGTTCAATAGCCAAACCTGGTTTCAAAAATTATCCTATACCTAGAAATTCATTATTCATTGGTTACAAGTGACTATTAGGTACATACAATCACTTGTGATACTGAACAAAAGTTTAATTCAAGTCTTCAAAAGATTTTCTATAGTTAAATTCCAAAGAGGAGTATGAGGCAAATGAATTATTAAGCACCTGTTAATGTGCCTTGCATTGAATTGTTTTCAAATAAAGATGATGTCAAGATCCTTTGCTGTCAAAAGTCATTCAAATAAATGTTCAAGTTACTACTTTCATGCAAATATAAAACATGTAAAATATTTTAGTAACTTGTCGTTAATAAGGGAATAAGGCAGATATTAAAGCCAGGTCAAAGGAGAATCCAAATAACAGGCACATGTATAGATCAGACGTACTGAAGAGAACTTGTAAATGGACCCCAAACCAGCTACTTCTATGAGGGGGACTGAAGTATATTGAACCACTACTTGACAGTTTATTGACATGTTTGTAAATGAAAATTCCTTACATTACTATCACTTATAGGCAAAATAGCATAAAGGCAACAAAAACTTTATATGCCCCAAAGACTTAGATTAAGATAACCCAGAAGGCTGTGCTCTAAAAAGCACTGGAGACACCTATTGGAGACGCCTAGTAATATTTTTTCTATTCCAAATTTTCTTGCCCTTATAAGCCTCAGACTTGTATTACACAGTCAGAAGTGAGGAAATGTTGAGATAGCTTGTTTCTTTATACATTATTGCACTAATACATGAGAACAGTTCTTAAAAGATACCATTTGTTGGTGCTTCATGATGGCAAATTTTAAAAGTGGTATTTCCAGTAGAAAGAAATTCATGCTCTAAAAAAGTCTATTTAAATTTTTTTTTAAGGTTTATTTATTTAAGCTGGAGTACAGGCCAGAGGCATGGGGCAGCGAGAAGGTTCACCAGAGACAGAGTGGGGAGCAGAACAGGCAGATCAGAAATACACACTGCTGAGGGGAGCAGTGGACGAGGCAGGAGAGGTCTGCAGCGCCATGTGGGAATTTCCCCAGCTGGGCGTTGAACTCGCGTCACTGCTGCCGACAGCTCCACAGCGCAGTGCTTAACTGCTGCGCCACCAGGGAGGCCCCTAAAAAAGTCTATTTTAAAAAGAAACATTTTTTATTTCTTGAAACAGTATGCCTGAATTCTATTTCCTTACAAATTTCAAATATCTTTGGGCCTCCTTGGTGGTGCATGGGTTAAGTCTCAGCACTATGATGCTATCCATAGCCACTGCAGCACAAGTTCAATCCCCAGCCAGGCAGCTTTCCACATGGCACAGCAGACCTCTCCTGTCTCGCCGGCTGCTCCCTTCAGCAGCGTACTTCAGTAGATCTGCCTGTTCGGCTCTCTACTCTGTCTCTGGTGAATTCTCTCACCCCACCCCCATACACACACCTCTGGCCTACACCCCAGCTTGAATGCATAAATAAATCTTTAAAAATTTTTTTTCAAATATTTTCATAAAGTTGATATTAAAAAGCTTAATATATATGGAGACATCTTTCCACTTTTAGTCAAAAAGATTATTCTATTACTACTGTTAATTTTCCCAATAATTAATAGTTTGTTTGGTAGCCCTAACTATAGTAATTTACTATTTTAAAAAAACCTGTTTTCTAAGCAAAAGGTAAAAGAGTGTGTTCAATTTATTAAAAGGATAAAACTTCATAAATAAAACTCTATATAACATTTATAGAGTTGAAATGTGGCTTATCTACTTTCACTAATTCAACAATTAAGTACAGTGATGTGATTTTTTAATTTATTGTTGGTTTTTATCCCCCTGATCCCTTATTTGGTTTGCCTATATTCCTCCTATACGTGAAACCATCTGATATTTTTCTTGCCCCTTCTGACTTATTTCACTTAGCATAATCCCTTCTAGTTCCATCCATGTTGCTGCAAATGGCATTAGTTTGTCTTTTTTGATTGCTGAATAGTATTCCATTTTGTATAAATACCATATCTTCTTGATCCAGTCATCTATTTTGGGGCATTTGGGGTTTTTCCAAGTCTTACCTATTATACACAATGCTGCAATAAATAAAGGGGTGCAAGGATAACAAACCAAAACAAAAATAAACTGATAAATATAAACCAGAGACATTCTGCAGGGGAAGGGGAGGGAGAGGGACCAAAATGAGGGCAGGAAGAGCACAAAGGACTATGGTGATGGTGCATCGGTGAATTGGTGGTAGAAATTCTAGGGGATTACACCTGGGGAAAAAAGAAAACATTGTACAAAAATGAACAATTATGTAAAATATATATAAATTTTTAAAAAATAACTACAGTGATGGAGATAGCAATAAGAAAACTATTGAGGTTTAAAAATATTTGAAACCTAAGACTCTGAAACATAAGCATTCAGACTTACTACCTACATTGATGGGATTCATTGTATAATTCAATATGTACTTGAGATTAACCATTTCATCGCCCCACTACAGACAAATATAGAGGTCTACATAACCATGGGAAAAATCAGTCTAGATAACAGACAACACACAAAATATCATACGAATGACAGGATCTAGTTCAGAAAGGCCTTCTGCTTTGTCATAGTTTGGACAGCAATTCAGTCTTATTTCCCTAATTACAATATATTCTTTCCCGGAAGGCAATGATAAAAATAAGATACAGTTTTTAACTATGACATTTATTAAGTGATGAGTAATTCTGGTGCATTTTTATGAACAAAAAAACACTTTAATTGACAGAATCATTTACATTGATAGCACTTATTGAGGATACTGTAATCATTAATTTTCAACTCCACAAAATAAGATCAAAAGACAAAGAAAAAATGGTTGAATTTTTTCAGCGATGCATTTTCATTTCTCTCATAAAACCAATGCTCTGTCAGCTAGTTAACCAGGAAACATCCCTTGCTATCTTGGTAGTGGTTAGGAAGTAGATTTACTTTCAATTTGCACTAAGTTCCTAGGCTATGCTTTTCCGGCTAAATCATTTTTGCCATCCTCATGACACACTGGGAATATGAACTCCTTTGAGCAATGAAGATATATGAGATATTTTGGATAAATGTTATTAGTCTGTAATTTTATTGACTTAAAACCAGTATCTGGAAAAAACACGCTAGAGAACTTGCTCTATGTCATTTTTCTTATTGTAGGACAGTCTAGTTTACTGGCCAAAAAGCATACTCTCTCCAGTTAAAAAAGGTCTCCAACTAGGTCTTTATTTTATTGAGGTAATACTGGTTTATATTACATATGATTTAGAGGCATACAGAAGCTCTCACTTCAAGTGTTGTCACCATACCACACCCACCACCAAAGTCCTCCATCATTAGTCCATTGTACTCCCTCCCATTCTTGTAGCCTCAACTCTATAGCCAGGGCCTGTTCTAGATTCTTGTTGGTTTTTTCTTTTCTTTTTTTTTTTTTTACCATTTGTTTTGTCTCTATAATTCACATATAAGTGACAGGCACATGAAAAAATGCTCATCGTTACTTATCATCAGGGACATGCAAATCAAAACCTCAATTTTGAGATACCACCTCATCTCACACCTGTAAGAATGGCACACATCAAAAAGACCAGAAACAGCAAATGTTGGCAAGGATATGGAGAAAAATGAGCCTTCATACACTGTTGGTGGGAATATACCGTTCCAAACCCTCCATCGGTATGGAGATTTTATAGAATATTAAAAATAGATCTACAAAATGTTTCAGCAATTCCATTCCTAGATATTTGCCCACAGAATACAAAAAGAAAATCTAACTTGCAGGGATGTATGCACTCCTGTGTTCACTGCAGCACTATTCACAACAGCCAAGTTATGGCAGTAGCCTAAGTGCCAAAAGACCTGGTGTGGTATATAATAACAATGACATACTACTCAGCTATGAAAAAGATAAACTCTAGCCTTTTGTGAAAATATAGATGATACTGGAGAAGTATATACTAATTGAAATAAGTCAGAAGGAGAAAGACAAATATTGGATGGTGTCACTTATATATGAAATACACAGGGATGCTTCTCTGCTAGTGATTATAAAATCCATCATCTCTAACTTCTATCCCAATTCTTCCTCTATCAATTAACACTTAAATAATTTTTAAGATAACAGAGCAGTATATTGACTTAATCATATAAGTCATATTGCGTATCTGGTATATGATCAAGGATATGAACTCAAACTATTCATCAAAGACTTAAGTTTCTCACCGATCAAGAGAACATTATGTCTCTAATGATAGAACCAATATCCTAGAGTGGATACAAATCCACAAACTCTATTAATTTTTTCTTTATTTTTAGTTTATATATATAAATTTTCCTTTTTTATTATTTTTTTTCTTACATCATTGCAGCCCCCATAGTTCTCCCTACACATTTTTTATATATCAAACTGTGCCAATGAAAAGAAATCCAACCATGTGGAGACAAGTCTGAAAATAAAAGACTGAGTAGAAGATTCCCTGCTTCTCTGGAACTTTGACCAAATGTGAGGACAGAAAAGGGTCAAGTTTCTTTTTAAAAAAAACTTCAAATAAGTGGAAGACACAAAACCTTTCTAGAACTTACTAACGTATCAACTGCTTTCCTGGCCCCAACCATCATCTGATATTCCCAATTTATATGGACAGAGGACCAAGAAACAGTGGAATGGGAAAAGAAAGGATCCAAAATTTAGGGGTGGGTTACTGGCAAGCAGAGGGAGTTGATTAGCTATAAATGACTGTGGACTCACCTATCACAAGGTTGACCAACAAAAGGTTGGTGTGGTCCTCCCTGGTGGCCAATGGGTTAAGTGCAACAGAGTGGAGCTATTGGGCAGCTGTGGGTGAGTTTGATGCCTAGCTGGGGAGATTCCCACATGACGCAGCAGACCTCTCCCACCTCGCCCGCTGCTCCCCTCAGCAATGTATTTCCATCTATCTACCTGTTCTGCTCCCCACTCTGTCTCTGGCAAACTCTCTCACCACCCCACACCTCTGGCCTGCACCCCAGCTTGTATGCAAAAATAAGTAAATCTGACCTACCAACCAAGCTATACAGTGTCACAAGGCTGCTCGAAAGCATACTGGATGCCTCTAGCTACCCCAGGCACTGCTGGCCTGAGATTCATGATCTTTCTTGCTGAGCAACAGATGGGGTCAGGATACCAGCAGTATCAGCACAGGCTTTAGTTCATAAGAGGCTTAAAGGGAGCTGTTTTTGCCCCACTGACACAGCATGACGACTGAGTAAGTGGAGGGAGTTGACAGCCAACCTAGATAGATGAGGAGGTAGAGTACTCTGAAAAGGGAAAGAAAGTCCTTGAAAAGAACTAAATTTTTAAATTAAATTCACAAATAAATCCCTGGTTCCCATTCACTTATAAAAAATGCCTCAATTTGTCAATAGTGAGTAGACATGACACTTCATGATTAAAGACCATTAAGGTTATTTTTTTAAAAGATTTATTTATTCATACATACAAGCTGGCGTACAGGCCAGAGGCGTGGGGCGGCGAGAGGGTTCACCAGAGACAGAGCGGGTAGCAGAACAGGCAGATCAGAAATACACTGCTGAGGGGAGCAGCGGGCGAGGCAGGAGAGGTCTGCTGCGCCATGTGGGATTTTCCCTGCCGGGCGTAGAACTCGCATAGCGTTGTGCTGCCGACAGCTCCACAGCATAGCGCTCAAACGCTGCGCCACCAGGGAGGCCCCCATTAAGGTTATTTTATAGAAATATAGTTACATTCAGAAACAATTAGCATTTTAAATTAAATATATAAATGATTTATTCACATATTTAAAAAAAGAAGCAGCAATGCTGCTCTCTGATAACAGCAGTAGATTTGCATGGGGATACCTCAAACCTGTCCAGGTAACAAAATACACACTTAAATGAAATGCAATTTTGACAAAATTAGTTTAAATTTTCCGGTTCTGTCAAATATCTAACAAAATGCAATTGTATATATATAAAAACTGGCGTATCCTTAATCTTGAATATTATTTTATATTGACTGAAGGCTATTTTATACTATCAAAATTAGCAAGAAATTTGGAAGTTTCCAACAGGCCAGAGATGGCTACTCCTTATTGGAACCAAACATTGATTTACTTATAAATTCTCACAAAATATTTCTTTATTAGTTTATATGCCACTGGAATTTAATATAAAATGAATCGTGAGTTCTAAGCATCACAGATTCATTTAGCCTCTATCCACTAGCCACGAGAGTATTATTTCTGTCTCAGCTGTATTTCCATCATCTGGAATAGACCCTGACTCATTAAACAAATGTTTAATGAATGAGGAAGCAATGCACAGAGAGTCCACTGTCAGTTATAGACTGAATTGTGCTCTCTCTCTCACGCACACACATGCACCAAATTCAGAGGTTGAAACCCTAACCTCAGAATGTCACTATAATTAAAGATAAGTCTCTTAAAAAGGACATTAAATTAAAGGAGGCCATTACAGTGAATCCTAACCCAATATTACTAGTATCCTTAGAAGAAGAAATTTGGTTACCAACGTGTAGAGAGGGAAAAATATGAAGACAAGGAAATGGCCTTTTGCAAATTAAGAAGAGCTCTCAAAAGAAACCAATCCTGCCAACCCCTACATTTCAGACATCTAGTTTCCAGAGTCGTGAGAAAATAAATTTATGTTTCGCACACTTCCCACATTATGGCAGTCCTAGCAAACAAATACAGTTGTCCTTAATGAACTGATAGAATAAATAAATGCATAGAATTTAAGGAAAAATGAAATTTTGGATAAATGTTAAATTTGATATTGCAGTAGCGGTCAAGCTATGCTCTTGAACATGGTGTATCCCCACCAATGGTGAGTTGAAGCACTGGCTTCTCCCCTCTTGGGGTAGTAAAATGACATTAGTGAGATTGTACCATGTCCTGTCATCCTAACAGAATCCATCAAGAACCAAAAAGCTGCACAAATAGAGTATCCAAGACCAATGATTGTATTTAAAATTACCAGGTTCCCAAGTAAAGGTAAAGGCAATATGGAGAAAATATGTCAAACCCAGGATTGTGGGGGTAAGGAGCTACTTAGACTTCAGACAGGCAATTAAATGTGCAATGCCCAAGTTCTATTTTCAAAGGAAATCCATTCCTTCCAATTACACATGAATAAAAAATGTTATGGGATACTGGAGGAACAGAAGGCTAGCACTATTGAGCTATGATAGAAAGATGGCTTATTAGCATCTATGCATTTTGTTGCTGCTGTTAAAATTCTTGGTGAGGTCATATACAAGGAATGTAAAAACTTATAATGTGAGTGACTGTATGTCCATTTGATAGACCTCTCATTTTGAAAGAAGTGAAGTTTGTTTAATTTTGTAATCCTTGTTACGGAAACTTCCCCAAGGTAAAAGCTATGAATAACCACAAACCCAGTAACAGAGTAATATATTTCTAAAGTT
The DNA here is from genome assembly GCA_004024925.1 of Scalopus aquaticus. Taxonomy (NCBI): domain Eukaryota; kingdom Metazoa; phylum Chordata; class Mammalia; order Eulipotyphla; family Talpidae; genus Scalopus; species Scalopus aquaticus. The sequence goes on along the minus strand of PVIJ01016920.1, from coordinate 21,195 downwards.
CTAAATCTTTAAAAGTAAATGACAGTCATATCCTAGAGCAGCAAATTAACACTGAATGGTGCTGTTTACTGGAGAAATATGAGGAGCAATTGAAGGCAAAGAATATTAGTTAATTTCCCAAGGCCTAAAATCTGTTATTAACCTTGTTAAAGGGACTTGGGCCTAGTGCTGGAACCACCTTCTTTCGACTATCCCAGTGATTGAACAAGTCAGAAAATCTATAAACAGAGTAAGTTGCTTGCTTTAGAAGATTATGTGGGTTTATCACATTTGAATAATAAAATTTAACTCAGTAATCTAAAAAAAAAATAGGATACCTTTTACTCAACATTATAAGGATTGTTAATAAAAGAGAGTGAGGTAAGCAATGAAAAGAAAATAGTACCTTTTCCTCTCATATTCAGGATATTTAGGATAAAAAAAGTTGATTTCTATTAACTGAAGACTACAAATGCCCACCACTAATGATCTTATATAATGTCACCATCTAAAGCGATTCAATGAAATTCTTTTGTATAAGAATTTCAAATACAGTTAACAATCCTTGTTTAGAAATTACTTATTTTGGCCTCCCTGGTGGCGCAGCAGTCAAGCGCTGCGCTGTGGAGCTGTCAGAGCAGCAATGATGCGAGTTCGATGCCCAGCCGGGGAGAATCCCACATGGCGCAGCAGACCTCTCCTGCCTCGCTCGCTGCTCCCCTCAGCAGTGTATTTCTGATCTGCCTGTTCTGCTCCCCACTCTGTCTCTGGTGAACCCTCTTGCCGCCCCACACCTCTGGCCCGTACCCCAGCTTGTATGTATAAATAAATAAATCTTAAAAAAAAAAGAAATTACTTATTTTTCCCTTTGTTAATAATCATATCAGCATACAAAATGATGATGTAAATCATGGCATCAGGAGGTGACTGTAACACAGACATAATATGCAATATATATGTTTCACTAATCAATATACACGAATAAAATGGTTGGTAGAAATAACTATTCAAGATCACCTTTAAGTATGCAAAAATGGGGTATATCTGTGAAATCTTTTTTTAATTCAAGTAAGTGTATATATAATACCTTATTGTGCTTGAACCTCAGGAAATGTTAGGGCATATGTCACTTGGTCAGCCTTCTAGACATTGCCTGGGAAGCTTCTTGGTTGCTTAAGGACTCTAAGGGCTCCAAAATAAGTTGCAGCATTTATTCACATATCACAATATCCTTGACCTAGCCAATGCTCCATCAGACAAATTAATATGTGATCACCGGCTTTTGTTATGTGTATGCCAGTTCTCTCGATTTCTATAATATAGGATTAAATCACCATTCTAATAACTCCCAAATCTGTATCTTAACCTTGGCTCTAGACAGACATGTATCAATAATTAATTAACTTATGGACCCCTCTACCTCTTGTGTATGATCCATACACATAGCAAACTTACCTTGTCCAAAACCGAATTAATCTTTTCTCAAAATGGTTCTTACCCCAGTAGGGTGACAGAAACGCCAAACATCCAGAAGATCAAGCAGAGATTATTTCTATTAATTAATATTATCATAATATTATCATATCAGTGATCATAATATGTAGGAATTACGAGCTTATAATTAAGTTTCGCCTTTTAGGTAAAAGCTGGATTCATCCCTGACTCCTTCCTCTCCTTCTTCCACATATGCAAGAAATCATCATGTTGCAAATTCCATATTAATATGTATATGAAGTGTCCACTTATCTTCAGTCCTATTACCAGTGCCTAGATCTGCTTACCTACCTAGCATCCAACAAGTTCACCTGAAACTGTGTCTCCATAGACTAAAGCTAAAAGGTCTTCAATGATCATATTTCTGCCAACCCACCTTGCCTCTTTCCTAACTACTCCTTGATTCTTATTTATATTTCTGTAATCTTTATCTGATTCATGTCCCTTTTATTCCACGCTGATTTTCACGTCTATACCATTGCTAATGTTCCCTGGACCTGAACTTTTTCTTTTTTCTTCACATGATCAGTTTCTGCCAAAGGGTTAAGTTTTGTTGTAGATGCTGTCTTCTCAGGGATTTTTCAATCCCTTCTAGATTGGATTACATCTCCACACACTGCTAATATCCTGTGTAAGCCTCTTTCTCTGTATTTCCACACTATTAGCACATTTTTTTCCTCCATTAGCAAACAGCAGTTTGAAAGGAAGGACTGTAACTTATTTAAGTAAATAGCTTATATGCCGTTGTGATATAAGTAACTAGTTTATACCCCTTCTTTTAAGCATTGAATGCTTTCTTTATGGCAGTAGCCCCTCCCCACCCCAAGCTGTTGTTGCCTCAATTCTCCAGTGGCACTTGTCCTTAAGGTAACATGAAACTAATTCTGAGTTTTTAAGTGTTGTCACAGGAGGTAAGAAAGTCAAGTCCAGATTCCCTGGCATGCAAAGAAAGCCTGTTTCTTGCTAATATCTCCAGATTGATTTCTGCGCCTCTCCTCCGTGCACTCTAGCCACGTCGAAGTGATTGTCATTCTTTAAATCTGCAATAAATTTCACACAAACGGATTTTGTAGAAATATCCCATCTGCCTATAATTCCAGCCCTCCCCATCGATTTCACTTAGCTAAATCCTATCCTCTAATTCTCATCTCGATCGGATACCTTCAAGAAGTTAAGACTAACCCAATCTGATATTATTTTTATTAATTTCTATTATCATATCAATGGTAATTATATGTAAGAATTATTAGCTTAACAATTCAGTTTCCCCATTCAGATGATATTTTCACTGTAGTCCTTCAATGGGAGAGCACATGCTTTGTTTGTTTTTCACATCTGGGATATAGCAGTATCAACCAATAAAAGATTAGTTGATAGAGGAATCAAAGGAAGAAAATTAAGTAAACTGGAAAGGGGTTTAAAATAAAAGCAACAAAACCATACAAAGACTACTGCTGCAACCCACTAAGAATGACTTTTTTCTGAAAAGTTAAGTTTTCTAACATTTTGAAATAAATATGTTTCATAGTATCAAATTTATAAAGAATGCTATCTTAATATTTTCTTTGGAGCAAAGGGTGTATTTTAATGAAAGTTGTTATACTATCAGTGCTAGCTAATATTAAAAGACTTTAAATAAACTAGTGATATATTTAAATCACACAATAGAGAACTACACTTATTTTCAATGAAAAATAATTATAAACACATATCAACAAATTGTATTGTAGTCCACCTAGCATTCAGAGACTCTTAAAATGTGCAACGAATATCATATTTTAAAGAAATTATTTTTTATAACAGGCAACAAAATGTCCATCTTTAGTACACTATTACCTACTGTTAATATTACCTACGGTTAATTGTTGGTAAAATTTTACACATTATTTTTCACATTTCAATAAAGTTTATATTTTGCATACATAATTGCCATTGCTGCTGATACTAAAACAGCTTCTACGTATGTTATGTCTAGTCTCTAAAAAATAATAACACAGATATATATCAAGACTGCATAGCAACTGTATAAACATTTTACTGGAACATTCTATATAAAGACTGAAATTATATATATTGGAAAGCATGTAAATATCTGTCTACTAATCTAAGAGATCCACTTTAAATACAAGAAGCCCATTTCATGGTGCGCATGGCAATCCTTAAACACCTTTAATAAGCAAACATTATTTGCACTGCATGAATGTTTCCCAACCTGTATATTCAAATCTTATTACATTTATTATATGTGACATATGTATTCTCGAAATTGCTGTGTTATGCAAAGTCATGCAAAATAAATACCCAGGCTTCTGAGAAAAAAACTGATATTCCTAGTACTCATAAACGTCATCTGTGACAGGTCTTTGTAAAAAAGACAGAAACCTGGTAAAATCAGTAAAACAACTTTACCACAGTTTTGATAGTGAAAAATACCGACACCTACAACAAATATGGCACTTCACCTGGAAAAGATCTGCAGTTTGCCTGAGGAGGTGAATTTCAGAAGGGTCCCAGTTTGTGAGTTGCTGGCACGTGGTGGAGGGGGCTTATCTGAAGTCTGTAGCAGCAGGTGTGGAGGGTGGAGCTTCATTACAGGCACAGTGAAGAAGCCTGTCAGCGCTCCAGAGTGTACGTGCCGGGGCTGCTGTATCTCGGTTTAACAAGGCGCAATTTTCCGTTTTCACCTGTTGTTTCTTTATGCACAACTGCAAGAACAAACGCAAAATCTCCCTTATGTTCATAATGTTCCCCAGCATAGCAATCAAGTTTGGAACAAATCTGTATTGTCAAAATGAGTATCATAGTCGTTCAAAATGTAAAAATGGAAGGAGGTAGAATCTATGTTCAAATAAACTGAGGAAATAAGTTGATTGGGCAATATCAAATGTTTCTCTGGTAAAAAAAACTTCAGAAATGTAAACTGATCGCCCAAGAAGGCAGTGAATTTGCAGCATTCCCCAAAATCATTTGACCTTCAAGTCCTCTTATTCTATGGTGTGGTGGAAAACCCATTATGTCCTAAAAGTAATGGTACAAATAACATAGTTTGATAAATACTACTCTTTAGTAACGGCTCATATGTATTGTTATAAAATGTAAAACGAGGGTTTTGTTCTTAAGAGAGCTGTATTATGCTCTAAGATGTTTGTGTGCATTAAAAACTAAATCTGAAATAAAATTTTAAAAATATTAATGTGTTTAACAAGGTTGGTTGTATTTCTTCTGGTTTACGGGCAACTAAACTATGACAGATAATTTAAAAGCTACAAAGTTTACTCTTCTTGTGTAACTGAGCCATTTTCTTGAAAAATGTTCCTTGATTGCTATAAGCCTTTGGTTAATTTTCAGAATTCTGAAAATGTTAATTCTGTAAAGTTCTTCCAAGGTTCTCTTAACTTTATTGATGGGAAGATTTTCTTCGGGTCTTACTCTACCACTTGACTAAGGTCACCTTCCATTCATTGCCTTCTATCTTAAAAAAAAAAAAAAATGAGCAGAGGACATGGACACACAGGTAGTAAATAGGCACATGAAAACAAGAAAGAACAAAGACAGTCCAACTGGAAACAAGACAAATATCCCAAAGTGACAAGTGGATAAGCAACAGGTGGTCCAGTCATACAATAGAATGTTACTTAGCTATAAGAAGAAATTAAACTCAGATTCTTGCTACAACATGAGTGAATCTTGAAAATGTTATGCTAAGTAAAAATGAGTGACTCACCAAGAGTCACATCGTGCATGATTACAATTATATGAAATGTCTAGAAAAGGCAAATACATGGAGACTGAAAGTAGATTTGGCGTTTCCAAGGATGAGGGAGCATGATGGGGAATGACTACTAATGGGGTGATGAAAATGTTCTGGAAATAGAAAGTGATGATGACTGTACAATTCTGTCAATAGACAAAAGAAAAAATCCCACTTAATTTTGCACTTTACGCTTTTGATTTTTCAGGTAGTAAATTTTGGGGTATGTGAATCAGAACTAAATTAAAAAAAAAGATAAATGCAAAAGGCAATAGGGAGAGGTAAAGTGTTTCCAGCTCATGACAGTCAGTAAATCTCAAGCAAAGTTTTGTTAAGAGTGGTGATGCACTCACAAATACAGGGATAGAACATTCCGAACAGAATGAATAGAGTGAACACAGGAAAACCTCTAGTGTAAGCAGATTAGCATGCAATAAATGGAATGGGTCTGCAATAAAGACCCATGAAGAATATAGAGAAGTGAGTTTGGTTAGGAGAAAAAAATAGCTGTCAGACCCAGAAGGTATTTTACAAGTAATTGCTTGTATGGACTTTTGAGAAAGATGGAGACATCAGACACTCTGATTTTTAGCCTTAGCAAATGGAACAATTATATCATCATAAGGGGCACAAAGATGAATTGATTCAGGAAGATTATAGAGAGTTGACTTGCTGATGTTTAAACAATTCAATGGACTTCTTCGCTATTGCTTATTTGTTCGGAAACACATCCAAAAGAGGGGAAAGAAAGATTCCACGTACTTGGGTTTTCTCCTTATAACTAATAGCTCCCTTAAAAAGTTGGAGAGTTGAGATCATTATTGCCGGATGCTAAGAGAGATAAACATCAATAACTCAGCAGCTTAGTATAGTAAACATTTGTTGTTTGTTGGTGTCACAATTCAATGTAGTTGGTGGATTAGGGTGTGAAGGAAATGTGGGAATTTGTGCCCAAGAAATAAATTCCTGAACTCTTTAATGCACTGTAGTTACTTACATAGATCTTCCAACCATAGCATAGCTCATATTACCAAATATTCTCCCTGTGTTTCAAGCTGAAGTATTGCTGCCTGAGTTCTTAATTCAAAGAAATGGAAGGGTAAACGCATTCAGTATCCTGGCCAAAAAGACAGTGTGTGTTTCAGGAAGAGAGGTTGGTATGTTTTCCACTTCGTTTTACACACACACACACACACACACACACACACACACACACACACACAAACACACACACACACACGTCTCTTTGAAGCAGGAATCAGCCTGCCTGCCTCAAAACGGTCTGTGATATCAAAGACTGTCCTCTAGGCATCAAATTGTTTTCCTTGAAAACTTGAAAAGAGAAATTCAGTGTTCACGCACCGCTGGTTTCCTGATCCCAGAACCTCTGCATTTGAATCGCGGTTACTCTGTGTTTTGTATCTCGGGAACACAGTCTGCGTCTCTCAGCCTCCCCCCTGCTCCCGGATTGGTCAGAAGGAAGCAAAGGAGGAGCCACGGTGCACTTTTTTTTTTTTTTTTTTTTTTTTTTAACTCCGCACACCACAAAAATCAGCAGCAGCTCCTAACAGGCTTCAGGCTGCAAACTGACACCTCAGAGAGACAGCTGACTGAATGAGCCTGGGCGCACAGCGCCGTCGCCTGGCACCTCCGGCGGGCACCACCGCAGCTCCTAGGAAAACTATTTTTGAAAAGACCTGAATACCTAAGACTAAAAGTTCAAGCGAAAGTGAGCACAGCAAAACAAACGGCAGACTCTTTCAACTGAGAATGAGCGTTTTGAAGTGGACCCTGAAAGAGACTAAAAACTCCAAGGCCAGTTTTGGGGCGTGTGCCAGTCACTCGCCACAGGCATGCCAATTTCATCTTTAGATAAAGACTAGGAGGAAATCACCGAGGCCACCTGACCCGGCAGGTTCCATCAATTTTGGGCGGATTTGACTCCACTTGACCAGGATGGACTCCACGCCCCAGCCCGGGAGGCACACTTCTCTCCACTTCTGGAACCACAGCGCCTACAGACTGCACAGCAATGCCAGTGAGTCCGTGGGAAAAGGCTACTCCGAGGGAGGCTGCTACGAGCAACTTTTTGTCTCTCCTGAAGTGTTTGTGACTCTGGGTGTCATAAGTTTGTTGGAGAATGTTCTGGTGATTGTGGCCATAGCCAAGAACAAGAATCTGCACTCCCCCATGTATTTTTTCATCTGCAGCCTGGCCGTGGCCGATATGCTGGTGAGCGTGTCCAACGGATCAGAAACTATTGTCATCACCCTGTTAAACAGTACAGACACGGACGCACAGAGTTTCACAGTGAATATTGATAATGTCATTGACTCGGTGATCTGTAGCTCCTTGCTTGCATCCATTTGCAGCCTGCTTTCTATTGCAGTGGACAGGTACTTTACTATCTTTTATGCTCTCCAGTACCATAACATCATGACGGTGAAGCGGGTGGGGATCATCATAACTTGTATCTGGGCAGCTTGCACGGTCTCGGGCATCTTGTTCATCATTTACTCAGACAGTAGTGCTGTTATCATCTGCCTCATCACCATGTTCTTCGCCATGCTGGCGCTCATGGCGTCTCTGTATGTCCACATGTTCCTGATGGCCAGACTTCACATTAAGAGGATCGCTGTCCTCCCGGGCACGGGCACCATCCGCCAAGGTGCCAACATGAAGGGAGCCATTACCTTAACCATCTTGATTGGAGTCTTTGTTGTCTGTTGGGCCCCATTCTTCCTCCACTTGATCTTCTACATCTCTTGTCCCCAGAATCCATACTGTGTGTGCTTCATGTCTCATTTTAACTTGTACCTCATACTGATCATGTGTAATTCCATCATTGATCCTCTGATCTATGCTCTCCGGAGCCAAGAACTGAGGAAAACCTTCAAAGAGATCATCTGTTGCTTTCCTCTAGGGGGCCTCTGTGTTTTGTCTAGCAGGTATTAAGTGGGAACGGATGAGACAGGAAAAACATGCAGAAGAGACTTTTTCATTCTTGTACAACTCACCAGTGTATTTCAGCATCAGCTTTTTCTTCTGTGTAAGGCATTAGTGGAGAATACTGGCATAGACATTTAAGTTTATGACTTTCGATAGGAAAAATGCCCAGTCTCTGTATATTTTTAATGTCATGTTACTTTTTGGCTGCAAAATGTTTAACCATATTATAAATTGTAGGCACTATGGATTTACAAAAAAAAAAAAAAAGGAAACAAATGTCCTTATTAAAAGTTGGACAATGTCTCTCTTTTTTTGTTAATGTGTCCTTGTTATTCATAAGGATTTAATACTTTTTGTTTTAGTAACCTAGAAATCAGAACCTCATTTTATATATAATCTAGGAATGGTTTTTATAGTGTACTCTACAACATTGAAATGCAAAGATTTGATTCTAGCATTGAAAGGGGAAATATTCAAGAACAGATGCTTAATTCTTTTTTAAAAAACAGCTGAAATTTCAAGTAATTTAGTAGAACATGTTCATTCTCCCTAGGCAAAATTAACAATGAAGAGATCAAAACAGCTACTGAAAAAAGTGAGATGTCTGAGTCAGAAAATACTGTATGTTTTTCAAAGACAGAGAGATTAATTTGCCAAAGCAAATGATCTGATATCCCATGCAGTCAACTGAGCTTCAGGGGAATAAAACAGCAACTATGGGGATTAAGGTGTTGTGGAAATTACATAAGAAGCTAAACTTTCTGATACCAACCTGTTTTCAACCATCATTAAAAAAAACAAAGAATAAGAACTCAGTGTCTGCTGAAATGTCCAGAAAAGGTGGTGTTACCTTGAGATTTTTCACTCCCAGATTACAGGATTAGTATTTCATTCTAGTACTTTTCACATGGAAATGATGGCTGTTTGTTTTTGCTTAGTGTTTGAACGGGAGTCGAAATCCACATTATCAGGGATTTTAACTTTACAAACCAAACCTATAGAACAAATATTATCAGCCAATATTTATAAATATCTAACATAGGGAACTTTTGTTACTCCTATCTGGTGGGGGAAAGAGAGCACTGTTTGATGCCCCCAGAGTGGCATGACATAAATCCACTTTCCGTAGCTACATTTTCAAGAGTACATACTTGTTTTATTCCAAAAGACCATAGATATGGCCATTAAGCCATAAAATGTGTACTTCCCAATTTGTATAGCCTTTAAAATAGAGAGAATATATGTTAGGTTGAGGACTATCAGTAAACTATCCTTCGATTTAATTTATTGTGTCTTCAAATGCCCATGGGCAGAGATAACATGTAAAGTTACTTTTAATTCAAATCTAAATTTTTCCATGTGAGCAAGTCCTGCCAACTGCCTGCAGCTTTCTTACATAAACATTGTATCGAAGTTTCATGGTGACCTTCCTTTAAAAAATAAAAGGTAGTACTGAAACTCAATTCACTACAATTCCTCTATTTGGTCATCAAAGTAAGTGTAAGCACTTAAGCATAGGCTAATGCAACACCCGGGGCCAACAGCAAGACACACAAGGTCTCCTTGCCTTTGACATTGTTCCCATCGATTCTGGCACATAGCAGTGGTGAGAATCCCAAGGGCTGCACAACCACACACGCAGGTTTCTGTAGCAGCTGTTTTCCACGCTATCTTCCGCGCTATCAAGTAGGATTTTGGGATCCTACTTGGCCCATCTGGAACCCGCCTACTTCTCCCACAGAGGGGAAATCCGGCTAAGTCCTTGCGTGTACACCTCCTGGAGCCTCTCGAGCTGAAGGTGAGCATCCCTCCCTGCCTCCCAGCTGCCCCTGCGTGCCCAGGGCATGAAACTGGGTTTCAGTTTCCTTAAGTGCTGTCATTGTATCTTACTCATTTTTCCTGTCCTCCAAACTTTCCTCTATGACACTACTTTCTCCTTCTCCAGTAAAACCAGGATTCTCCAAGAGAAACAGGTCTTAGCCAAAGCGCCTCTCACCTCCACCCAGCAGCAGGTGGGGACCTGATGCCCCACAGCCCTGGCTGGACTCTTGCTGGAAGAGAGGGGATGATGTCATGGGAGAGAGGGGGGAGCTAAAGCAGCTCTGTGGAATATTGGGGTGAGGGGAGTGGAGACAGAGAGTGGGGCTGGGGGTTTGAGGAGAGAAACCCGGAGTGCACAAAATGCAGAGTCGTTGGGCCTCCCTGGTGGCGCAGCGGTTAAGCGCTGTGCTGTGGAGCTGTCAGCAGCAGTGACACGAGTTTGATGCCCAGCCGGGGAGATTCCCACATGGTGCTGCAGACCTCTCCTGCCTCACCCGCTGCTCCCCTCAGCAGTGGATTTCCGTTGATCTGCCTGTTCTGCTCTGGTGAACCCTCTCGCGCCCCATGCCTCTGGGCCTGTACCTCAGCTTGTATACATAAAGAAATAAATCTTAAAAAAAAAAAATGCAGAGTCGGAGGGGCTGTGACTGCCGAACAGGTGCAGAGGAGGTGGTTCCTCCAATAAGGGACTTCAAAGATATTAAGAACAAAGAACTGAGTTTCACAGAACTGCCATGGGGTAGAGGAATTATATATATATGTCTTTGCTCCCTTACCCTACAGCCAGTGGGATGAGACTTCAGAGGTCACTCAAGCATGATGTTCAGACTCCACTTGGTACCCCAGCCCCTGGCCAGCTCCTTCTTTCATTTTTGGTGTTTTATTTTGTACATTCTGCCTCCCCTATTTGTGTTTAAGCTCTTTTGAGAATAAGAGGTCTTATATTCATATTGTACCCACCTGAGGTCTAGTATGTTTGACATATGAAAAACTAAAAAATTCTGAAAAATAGAAGGTCAATAAAATATTCTTGATTTCTAAAAGCAGCTCCCGGCGGCCTCACTCCAGGAACCCTGGATGCTGCACGTGTTTCAGGGGTGGTGAAGGTGTGGGACCAGGGCTGAATTTTGTCTTGTGGTGGCTGCCACTGAGCCCAGGTGCCTCACTCTAGCGGGGTGAACGGAGTCAGAAACAGACTTACTGACCCAATGTGATGAAGATGCCCTTTAGCCAGCCTTCTAAAGCTCCATGCCCAAGAGACAGAGATGTGGGCTCAGAACTACGAATGAAACAACAGGGTAACATCTGTCTCTCTGAATGATTTGTTTGCACTGCAGAAAGAAGGAATAAATAAATATTTTTCACCATATCAACCATAGTTTAGGTCAGTCATCTGTGTTATTAGTTAGAGCTGGGTGGCTAATGCCACTTGGTGTCGAAAACTTGCCAAAAGTTTTTCCTTTTTTTTTTAAGATTTATTTATTTATGCATACAAGCTGGGGTACAGGCCAGAGGCGTGGGGCGGTGAGAGGATTCACCAGAGACAGAGTGGGGAGCAGAACAGGCAGATGGAAGGAAACACACTGCTGAGGGGAGCAGCGGGCGAGGCAGGAGGTCTGCCGTGCCATGTGGGAATCTCCCCGGGCAGGGGTGGAACTGGCATCGCCGCTGCCGACAGCTCCACAGCTCAGCGCTTAACTGCTGTGCCACCAGGGAGGTCCAACCCAAAAGTTTTTCTATTGTCCACCCATGAAGGGGCCATCGGGGATAAAGGCACATGGTTTATAGCAAGTGGAAAAGGAGGTGTTCTTTGTATCTGGGACCCAACTCCCACCCCATCCCAGTGAAGCACCTTAGAAGACAGAGCTGTAACACTGGCCAAGCCTCGGAAACCAAATTCCACATATCTACATGTTGCCAACTTTATTGGGTTTCTTAGTATTTTAAAAATTTATTTATTTGGGGACAGTATTCTCCCCTCAAGTGTGTGCCCCTGGTTCTCTCACCCCCACAGCACCTGTGGTCCATCTCCACAGTCCCCTGTGCTCTTCACTCCCCTGTTTTGACCCCCACCCCCCGACCCCCGCTGCTGTATGCCTCAGATCTAGGGTCAACTTGCAAGTTTTGTCTTTTTCTTGACCTTTTGTTCGGTTTCTCTATATTCCACCTGTAAGTGAAACCAATCGATATTTATGTTGCCAACTTGAAGCCAAGGTGAATGAATGTGCCTTAATGTGAAGGTTGAGCAGAAGTGAGAGAAATATGCAAGAAAGAAGGAGAGAATGTGTTCTGGACATTAGATCAACTTTCCACTTCAACCTGATGGGGGAAACAAAAGACGCCATAAAACATGTTCTCCTGAGCAGGGCACACATGTCCCATCTGCTTGGGAGGGCTCAGAACTTTCCACATGCGACGGAGTAGGATGCGGTGTCATTGGCATTGGTGAAGGCCTGCCAGGACCCTGCAAACCAGGCACCTCCCTTCATTGGGCTTGAGTATTTGGAAATGACTTTGGAGAGAGATTTGAAGATTGTACTTTGGTGCAAATAATAAGCTTGTGTCCCAGAACCTGCCTCCATCAGACAAGGGTGTTCTTCCTTTTGATGAAAAGAGGGAGTGGAAAGAGAACAGAGCAGGGAGGAGACTACTGTCTTCACTTCCATATTTTTTTTGTCATTCCATTAATTGGATATTACTCTTAAAGGTTTTTTTTTTTTTGAACCAATAGCTTATTATGTCATTTAATATTTCTCTTTCTAATTTAGAAACCAATATTGCTATAGATGAGATATAGTGGCAATAAATGCCTCTTTGCTGACTTCATGCTCTAGATTTCTTTTGTGGAGTTTTTTTCCCCACTCAAATTTTGTAAGTTGTTTTTATTCTGACGTAAACAGTAATACAAAGAGATAAATGAAAAACAAAACAAAATAAAACCCAAATATTCACATTAGTTTGGTTCAGTAGATCAGTGGTTTGTTTCAAATGGATAAAAGTATGACCACATTCCTTTGCACTTGACCTATTCTGCATAATTTCACAGAATCTTACTGGAAAGGATACTCTTCTGGTGGAGATAAAAGGAGAGTAGTAGAACTTACATCACTGCTTTTCATCACAGATCCATACGATAGTTTTCAGCAAAGGAGTAAAGAAAATTAACTAGCTTGAATCAGTCAAATTGAGGTACAAACAGATGTGTTCTGAAATATTTAACTGATTCAAGCTAGCTAATTATTTTATCCCTTTGAAAATAAATGCTGCCTGCAAAAACTATTGCCAAGAATTTAATGATAGCATTAGGTGGGTCCTAGATAAATGGCTACTGTAAATTTCAGTCTATCAAGTTGGCAACATTTTTTAACAGTTATGTAAAAAATAGTCCATGTTTCTTGAGAAGAAGTAGAAAAATAGATGCTTTTTGCATCCTTAAGATTTTATGGCACATCTGTTAGAAATTTTAAAAATGTCCAGCCTTTGATTATTTCATTACACCACATTGTTTTAACCTTTTAAATGTGTTTATTTACATATATTTTATATCATTCTTTATTTTTGAACAACATTTGCATTCCCCTCTCGGGTGTGGTCCCTGTAAAACTCCCACCACCAAATCACCCATGCACCATCATCATAGTCCCTTGTGCTTTTCCCTCCCATTTAATCCCTTTCTCTCCCCTTCCCCTGCAGAATGTCTTTGATTTATAGTTGTCTGTTAATTTTGGTTTTTTATTTGTTTGTTATTATTATTATTCTTGACCCATTATTTGGCTCCCCTATATTCCTCCTATAACACTGGTCAACAAATTTTTACAAAAGCCATGTTACTGAAATAAAATTAGTCATTTCCTATCAATTTGTATGTGCTCAACACGAATATGACAGTCAAATTCTAATTTTGGCTCTAGTTGTTTTTGTAATCTGCAATAAATGGATGTTTACATCACGAAATGCACGCCAATAGTAATAGGCCTATGGTTAATACCTGTAAAAAATCAAGTCATAGACTACTTCTTAGATTTCTTTGCTTGTCTCTTATACAGCTGTTCGGGAATAGAATAGATGGAAAGCAGTTTCCATTGTGCAAAAGCACAGCCTTAAGACTCAGTTTCGAAGAGTCTAGAAATAGTCTCCATTCTTGTGGGTCATGAATGATTTCTAAGGCATTCATGGACTTCAATATCGGAACAGAATACCAGAGTACTTTCCTTGCTGAAGAAAGGCTCCAACTGCTGGTGGCGTTTTCGATAGAAAGTAATTGTGACATCTTTTTCTAGAAGATTCCATTGTTGGAGTCTTGATCCTAGCAATTCTGCTTTCTTCTTGGATAAGTCCAAATCATGAAACAGGTCATTAGTTCTTCCTTTGTTAGTCTATGTGGGGTTGATGATGCACCACAGTGAAAATCTGAATCACTGCATGCTGATGGAACAGGAGAACAGGTCAGCTCACCCTTGTCCTCATCGGATGCATTAAGAGAATATTGTGCTGGAGGTTCTGGAATAGGAAGTCCCTCACCATGTGGAACTGGTCTCAATGCAGACAGAATGTTTGGGTAGACTATTCTCAACTTCTTTTGCTTCGCTATTCCACCAGAAAGAGGAGGAACCAAGCAGAAGTAACAGTCTTTTAGGTGGTTGCTTGGCTCTCTCCACACCATGGGGACTGTAAATGGCATTGATGGTCTTTTGCCATTAAACCACTGTGAAAGCTGTGTTGTCCATGTAGCACAGCATATATGCAGGGCCCAAGGCTTGTCTTGGTCACCAACCTTGCATCCAAAGTAAAGATGATAAGCCTTCTTCACTTGAGAAGTGATACTTTTCTTCTGGTTGGCAAATGTCACTTCCCCACAAATAGAGCAGAAATTGTCCATGCTATTAATGCACTTTCGAGGCATTACTGTTCTGTATTGTGCCTAAATGGATAAAATAATAGCAGTTCTATGGAACAGTAGCTTAAACTGTCTCACCCAAAGTCTGAAATCTTTTCAATGCTCAACCTTTCCGACAGGACTTTATATAGTGTACTGCTGACGTCAGCTTACTTCAGCAGCTGTCTGGCAGTAGTATTGCATTGCATCAGAAAATGATGTAATCAACTCTGGATGACGTGTACATGATGATATTATGCAATGTGATGCAACATTACATCATTCTAGGCTGATTTAGGATGTCGTTGCCGTCCTACTGGATAAATTTACACTGAAACATATCAAATGAATTATATGAAATATCTTCAAAACGAGAGCTAATAAAAAATTTTCAGGGTTATATTCATGTTCAGCACACCAAGATACTACACATTAGGGTCTTTTTAAGTCAGTAACAATCTCACTGTTGACCAGTGTAAGTGAAACCATCCAATATTTTTCTTTTTCCTTCTGGAAATATGAAATATCTTCAAAACGAGAGCTAATAAAAAATTTTCAGGGTTATATTCATGTTCAGCACACCAAGATACTACACATTAGGGCCTTTTTAAGTCAGTAACAATCTCACTGTTGACCAGTGTAAGTGAAACCATCCAATATTTTTCTTTTTCCTTCTGGCTTATTTCACTGAGCATATTCCCTTCTAGTTCCATCCATATTGCTGCAAATGACATGAGTTTATCTTTTTTGATTGCTGAATAGTATTGTATTGTGTATATAGACCACATCTTCTTGATCCAGTCATATATTTTTGGGCATTTGGGTTGTTTCCATATCTTACCTATTGTAAATAGTGCTGCAATAAACATAGGGGTGCATGTATCCTTTTGAATTAATGTTTTTGTTTCCTTTGGTTACGTGCCCAGGAGTGGAATCTCTGGCCATATGGTTACTCCATTGTTAGTACTTTGAGGAACCTCCACACAGCTTCCCATAGTGATTGGACCAGTTTGCATTCCCACCAGCAGTAGGAAAGTTCCTTTTTCTCCACATCCTCACCAACATTTGTTGTTGCTAGTTTTTTTAATATGTGCCATTCTCACTGGTGTGAGGCGGTATATCATTGTGGTTTTGATTTGCATTTCCCTAATTATAAGTGATGTTGAACATTTTTTCATATACCTGGTGGCCATTTGCATTTCCTCTTTGGAGAAGTGTCTTTTTAGCATTTCTGCCGATTTTTTACTTTGTTTTTGTTGAGTCAAATAAAGCTATCACTATTTGCAGACGATATGACAATATATGTTAGAGAACCATAAAAACTCCACAGAAAATCTAATTAAAATAATAAACCAGTTTAGTAAAGTAGCAGGATACAAGATCAACACACAAAAATAGTAGCCTTCTTGTATGAAAACAATAAATCTGAAGAAGTAAAAATTAAGAAAACCATACCATTTACAATTGAAACAAAAAAAAATCAAATACCTGGAAATAAATTTAACAAAAGAGGTGAGTGACCTATACAATGGAAATTATAAAAAATTGTTAAAAGAAATAGAAGACGCAAAGAAATGGAAAGACATCCCCTGCTCACTGATGAAGTCCAACCACCTA
This sequence comes from Scalopus aquaticus, assembly GCA_004024925.1. Classification (NCBI taxonomy): domain Eukaryota; kingdom Metazoa; phylum Chordata; class Mammalia; order Eulipotyphla; family Talpidae; genus Scalopus; species Scalopus aquaticus. Next base: position 4,708 of record PVIJ01016920.1, on the reverse strand, counting down.
GAACGGAACTTGTCTATAAAAGGAACTCAACAGACTTTTGATAAGGAAATGAAGAAATATGCAAAAAAAGAAGGGCAAAAAGCTAAGACTGAAGGAGTTGTTAATTGTAATATTTAGGGGATTGGTGAAGAAAAAATAAGCTATAAAGTCATGAGCAAAGCTAGGGAGGGGAATATGACTGAAGCCAAAGGAGGATTGAGACTTAAGGGAGAAGCTGTCAATCATTTCACCAAAGAAAGGGCTGAAAAAGTTCCCACAGAAAATTTTCCAACTAGAAATGAGGAGTATGTTACTTGAATATGGGATTGCAGAGGTGACTGAGATTTTGATGAAATGATGAAAAAATAAGAAACTTGAGGGCCTCCCCGGTGGCGCAGCAGTTAAGCGCTGCGCTGTGGAGCTGTCGGCAGCGGTGATGCAAGTTCGATGCCCGGCCGGGGAGATTCCCACATGGCGCGGCAGACCTCTCCTGCCTTGCCCGCTGCTCCCCTCAGCAGTGTATTTCCGTCTATCTGCCTGTTCTGCTCTCCACTCTGTCTCTGGTGAACCCTCTCGCCACCCCACGCCTCTGGACTGTACCCCAGCTTGTATGCATAAATAAATAAATCTTTAAAAAAAAAATAAGAAACTTGAGAGGAATACTTAACTTCCAGTAAAATACTGATACATATACTAGATTCTTGGATTCCACATGAGGACATAGAAGTAAAACAATAGAAAAGAAAGTGTAGAAACACAATGTAGCCTCTTCTTTTAATAAGCTGTATTAGATAGAATGGATCATTATTAAGGGTAATTTTCTCAAAGTGAATTAGCTTCAAGTAAGATCATATGCAGAGGCAAAAAATCAATGCAGACTAAGAAGCTGAAAACACTAACTTTTACTGAAAACTCTGTAGTACAACTAAATAATTTTTCCCATAATTTTCTATAAATGATTGCATTTTCTGTTGACCTATTTTTTCTTAGTTATGCAAAGAAAGCTCTGTAGAGACATTTGTCTTAAGAATTGTATTTTCCCAATCACTTAGATGCATTTAAAATGCTAATAGCGCCTGCACCTTACAAGGTAGATGACCAGCTCAGCACTTACCTGGACACTGTGACCTTAGCAAGATCTTGTCCCATTTACTGCTTTCTGTCCAGAACAAGAGTTCTCTTATGAACGTGTCTTTCTTTAACTCAGCAGAGACCATCAACCCATCAGTGGCCTGTCTACCTATCAAAATAGAGAGCTAGAGTTCCAACCACTGTTAGGAGTAAGGGACCAGGACAAAGCATGCTGAAACCACCTCGAGCTGTGTGCTTTCTGCAGCAGAAAGGTGAGGTCAGCCCTCTCAGGCATCACTGACAGCCAGTGTGACTTCAGGAAATGCATGGGACAGAACAAGGGAATTTTAGCATGCATATACACACATACATACATGGCCAGGTGTGATAGAGTGCTGTACATGGATAAGATGCCAACTTACCTGCCCATTTATTCTGCAATGGGAGAGCAAAAAGGTCACAATGCATAACCATGCCTAATACGTGCCAATTCACCTCTATTAGCACAGAGATCACATCAGCCAAAACCAGAGAAAATCTGATTTTTGCTTGTTTTATTCATTTGAACACTTCAGTAACTGGTCCTTCATTATAATGTACATTCTAGATAAAGTAAGGTAATCAGATTAAAGTGATTCGAATAGAGTTAAGGAAAATATGGAAAATTACATATAGATAATCCTAAAGGACAGTTTGAATACAAACCACACATACAAACATATAAACACAAATTGGCATCCAGAGATGTGGAAAATGTGCCAGTTGAGATGAGTTCATTTCGTTTGTCAGTTATTTCCTGAAATGATTTTGTAAACTCTTACACTTACTCTGCTGTTGGTGGCTACACTAAACTGCTTTGTCGTTCATTATCTTTAAAATAATTTAAACCTATTGCCAAGAGGAAGTACCTCAGAAACCCGGTCAGCAGTGATGGCCGCTTGGTGTCACAGCTCTGGGAAACAGTGCCAACTAGACGCTTCTTAAATCAAAGGCAGCTTTGATTTTAGAAAATAAGATGACTAAGAGGAAGAATGATCAACTAACCAGAGAAACTTCAACAAAGACTCTCACAGTGATCTGTCATTTTTTTAAACCAGTCACAAATAGTCATCCATGAATTGTCAAAAAATGAATAGAATAGCCTGTCACTTGGCAGGCAACTCCACATTGGGGAGATTTAATGAAAACTTGGGGGAACCTCACAAATCAAGACTCTCTGGGTTCATTTAACCTAAAGATGGAGAAAATTGGGAATGCCAGATCTTCATAGGATGATTCAAATCACAAAGGGACAAAGACTTGAGATCAACAAAACACAGGGTGTTTTGGATTGTTTATTGTTGGTTTCATTTCAAGTGTGGTGCCAATGACCGGTGCTGTCCTTGACCTAAAGGTCACATTTCCCAACTACCAAATGCTACCGAGGGCGGACACAGATGGATCTCTGCAGGCTATTCCCAGCAGCCATTCCTATCAGTCTTTTCATTCCTTTTTTCTCTCTTAAGGGAAGATATTATAAACTCACTGGGACATGTATCGCCTTCCATTTTATTTTCTCATTTGCTTGTTTTTACAGAAACATAAAGAGCAAATGGTCTTTTTCTAAATAAGGATTTGCATCAACAGTATGTTTTGCCAACAAATATTCTTCCCCACTGTTCCAGGTAAAATATCTAACCTTCGGGAAGTAATACCTAGATAGCATGAAATTTATGACTACAAAATTATTCTGTCATCACCACAGTTTCTAGGACATTAAAAAGGAGAAAAAATATTTTCACGGTTTCTCGACCCCATGAGGTGGGGTCACCCACAGTATCCCCAAAATATGCTCATCTTTGCCTAGGAGGTCAAAGCTTCCAGCTGTCCCTGGAAGTCAGCTACATCATGTTGCAAAGCAGTATATATTATAACCCCTAAATTACAAAGTTCTTTGCTGTGAACTATTTAATGTCTGGACTATTTAATGGGCCACCTGTGGTTCTGTAGGATCTCACCTCCATCCAATATCCTAAGGAAATCTTCATCCAAAACACCCAGGAGTGGGTACCAACTCTACATCTGGTGAATTTCTTTTCCATAAGGTGTGGGAAACACTGTCCTTAATGTGCTGAATATTATGTTTTAGAGTAGGAAGATTCAGTCTCCTAAAGATTTAGAGATTCTCATTTTGCAAAGGACTTTGGGTGAAAACATTGGCTGATGCGGTCCCTGTAGGATGCGCCTGCTGCTTCTGTGTCACAGGTGCACCTCTGTGATTGTCCTCATCTTGTCACATCTGTTTTTCCCAAATTGTTCATTTTATATAGAGTTCAGCTACAGCCTAGTTTTGGTATTGGCTAGTTGTTATCCTTCCTGCCAATCCAGAGAACCTGTGATTCTTCCTGGGAAATTTCGCTATTATTAGTTGCTCTTAAATTTTTTTCACCTGATGTACTCAATGATAAAATGAAATTATGTGACAACAGAAAGCCGATGCAGTTCCTTCCTGTAGCTACTATAATGGTTCTTATCGCTTATGACAACAATGAAGTGGGTAGAATGCTTGCCCATAGTGTAAAAATAAAGAGAACTCACTGCTCACATACTTTAACATTTCCTAAACAGTGGTGATTTCTGCTGAGATTTTCCCCAGAGGTTCAATTAATATTCAGTGCTCAGTTTCTCTCTTTCTCTAGCTGGGTTTCTAGAGGGAACGCCATCCTGTCTTTGCAGATGGCCTCCCGGTGGCACCAGGACCTCCGTCCATCACCACTAAAATGCGTGCCCTCTCTCAGAGCCTTCGTTCCCACACTCTGCCACTAGAGGGAAAGAGGCATCTCCTGCCCAACTACTGAGACTCATCCTCCCTTATCGTCTCTGTGACTCACTATACCCAGGCTCATGAGATATATTTATTAGTTTCACTAAACATTCTGATCCATGAAGGGTGGATGAGGTCCCCAAGAGATATTAGGGTACCATTGGTGAGAATGAGGAAACAGCTGCTTGGGTGAGACCCAAGGGGTATTCACTTCTTCTCTAAACCATCTTCTGTATACACAAGCCCTTTCAAGAGTGAATCCACGCTGACTTTACACAGGCCAACTTGCTTTGCTAAATTCATTTACATTTTAATTTTCTTTTACGGGGACAGCATCGCAACCAATACTAACTGTCATGTTTTTAAGTGTTCACAGGTAAGATGAAAGATCATAGTCTTAAGAATTTTCTCCTTCATCTTCCCAGGACCTAATTCATACTTATTAGGCTGCTTAGTTGCTGAATAAGAATTCTCACTTAAGAATTTCATTAGCAAAACCTGTACAGTGTTGTCGTACCTCTGATCACAACATATAGTATGTCCTTAAGAGGTTATGTGTTCTTATCACAATAAAAGAAAAAAAATAGTTAATTCTAATTTCCATGGCAGAAAACATTTATTCTACACACTTGATAATATACATGGGTCCTGAAGTTTCCTCCTCAGTTTTCTTAATTGAAGTTGATAAAAGAAAGAAAAAGTGTGCTTCAAGTATTCTGGACAACTCGAACACAGTGTGAAGCCAAAGCCAATGAATTTTTAAAATATGTTCTGAAAGGCAAAGCTGAGGCAATGAGTTAAAACTCCAGTTTAAAAAATAGCTTTCAAAGCTACAAAATATTTACATCGATGTTG
>PVIJ01016919.1:0-31176 GCA_004024925.1 Scalopus aquaticus | reverse complement strand
CATCCCTCTCCCTCCTCCTCCATCTCTTCCTCCCCCTCCTCCCCCAGAGCCAGTGACATTTCCTTCTCATCTCCATGGTCTGCACACCCCCATGCCTGGGAGAAGGAACATCGTCCTTTATTACTGAACTGCTCTCAGGCCCCACATAATCACGGTGTGGTGGGAGCTCCGCTCTGGTCCCTCCAGCACTCATTAACACCTCCAGGAGCAGGTGGGGAAGGGGGGCTGGAACTCCAGTTTACTCCTCATTAGCAGTTAGGGCCAAAGGTTTGGGGGGCAGAGGCTGGTGAGACTGGGCATCCGAGGTGGGGGGGGTTCCCTTTCTCTTCTGCCCCTGGGACCCCATCCCCCCTCCCTCCCTCCCCCACGCACCCTGCCCACGTGGTTAGTCCATGGGGCAGCAGCAATACAGGTGGGACTCTGAAAAATCCTCTGAGGTGGAAATCTAGTCTTAAAGTCAGGTAGGGGGTAATTAGTCACATTTCAAAAGAATTCTTATGTTTCACAAGGTTCCTCGGCAGGAAACCCATAATTAGATGGCTCCCCTGGAGGCCGGCATCAGCCGGGACAGCCAGGCCGAGCTGCAGCCAGCTCAGGGCCTGGTCCCCACCCAGCTCATCTTCCTTCCTGGGAGTGTTAAAGACTTTCCTTCTTTTTTTTCTTCTTGATTGTAATTAACTTCTTTGTTACCACACCTTCTCTTTGAGGTAGGGGAGGCTCATGGGTTGATTTTCCTCATTTCACAGATGTAGAAAACTGAGGTAACAATTTGCACAGCCGATACACAGTGGACCCTGGCCCCGAGGAGAAGCGGTTACTTCAGGAGCCCGCCCATCCTTACCGCCCTCTCCCTTAGTAAGAGGCTTCCTGTTGTGATGACCCTGTTTTCTGGCTTTCCAAGCAGAAGGCGTGGCCCCGGGACCGAATTGCACTCGCTGCACATGAGGGGTCCTGTCTAACAGGCTTTGGGGCAGGGGGCTCACAGGAGCCTCACTTCCTGCCCTCCTGACTGCCGACCTCCTCCGGCCCTGAGGTGATGGCCGGAGCTCCAGCAGCCTTGTTGGACTAAGTCAAGTTGCAGGGGGAGCGCTGAACCAGGCTGGCAGAAGCAGAGACAGAGGCCAGAGGGCATCTGAGTTCTGATCACCACCCAGTTGCTTTATCAGCCCTGGATCACTTTCCTCTACAGTCTTTTGATGGACAGGAAGAAAGAAATGATTGGTCTGTGGTTGTTAGTTTGGATTTTACATATGCAGCTGAGCCTAATACTAGCTAATAAATCGAGCCTTGTTGTCTACCCCTCCCCCCTACCCCGCCCCTTCAGGACCATTCCACACCCACAGCCTGAGGCAATGAGGTCTGTTTGCCCATTGTCTGCATTTGTAGCCAACCTAGTTTCCTCGAATCTCCCTTTCACCCTCTCTCCCCATCTTTTCTTTGTGGGTCTGTGGGTACGAGCAGACTGGGCTGTTGCAAGGACGGACCCATACAAAGGGGGCTCCACGTCTCCTTTGGGGCCACATCACCAGGCTGGAAGCATCAAGACATTAACACCTGGGGTGAAAGCCCAGCCCAGCCTCAAGGAGCGCGGAGCACTGCCCTTCTGTGATTGGCTGTCCCCGTGGCCACGCCCACACACTCAGACTCCGCCCTTTTCCCCCCTTTGTTCCCTCCCTTTTCCAGTTAATACTCTGCACTTAGCAGGCGATCCCCAAAGAGGCCACAGGAATACTCACCCTGTCTCACATGTTAGGTCAGCGCATCTGAAACGGGTCTCTCCTCTCAGAGTCTGCTGACTCCCCAGGAATTCACCCCAGGTGGGTTTTCGCCTGTACAATCTCCACTTTCTTTCCCACTCAGCAGGACTTTGGGCGAATCATTTCCCGTTTCTAAACCTTCCTACTTCCCCACTGTAGAAGAAATGAGTTGGCTTGATCTCTAGGTCCCTTCTCCGTTCCCGTCACTTAAGAGGCCCGGTGGGATGCGGCCAGGCGGAGCCTCCCCCATGGGGTAGTTCTCAGCGAGGACTTGGGCCCGCTTAGTTGGGCAGTGGGGGGAGGCAGGGAGGTGGTGGGCTCCCCTCCACCCTGAAAGATCTCTCCTTGACCCGCTGCCCTGTGACTTGGTCCTGGGAGCTCAAGTGGAGCGGAGGAGGGTGGCGGCTGGCTGACTTCCCCACCTCCTATTGTAGAAGGCTTCCAGAACAAGAAAGTCCTGGAAGAGTTGGTTTGAACACTTAAGACATCTTCCTGGCCTCTTTTGTCGGCAAATGGTGTTAACAGTTCTCAGAGGGGCCCAGAAAGATGGACTTGCAGGCCGCATCCATTAAAAAAAGCCGCAGTAGCGGAGATGACCGCCTTGGGCGGGGCCACAAGCTTCCTGGTTCCTGGCCTTCCTGAACGGACTTCCCCACGCGTTTCAGCAGCGATATTTGTGGGCTTGATTTGCCCTCTGGGTCCTGATGATGTAGCTTGTGGTTTTTAATCTATTCCTTCTCAAATGGTCAGGGTGCTCCCCCTTGTTCCACCACCTCTTCCCTTCAGCCCGTGGAGAGCCCTGCCTCTGGGGCGGGTTAGATCCGTCCTCCTCCCAAACAGCGAAACGCGGGCTAGAAACTGGCCGTCTGTCTTCCGTGCAGGATATTGGCACAAGCAGCGGACGCGCCTTGGGGACCCTGGATACTGCAGCCCGGTGGCACATTTCGTAGAAAATGTCTAATCTTCGTTCAAGGATCCAGGGGAGAAAACCTGGCCGGGGCCAGTTCCACTACCAGTCAGAGCCTGTCTGTCCCGTTCCCCAGGATGCTGCCAGCCCCTCCGGCCATGCTGATTGACAGTTGCCCTTGTCCTAAAATGTTCCCAGAGGAAATTGGACTGTTTCCCTTAGAAATGTTTTTCTGTTGTGTCTGGGAGCTCTTCGAAGTGAAGAATTTTTTTGCCCTTTATGAAAATCATTGCAAGGGTCTGGATCTAATCTGGTGAACCCCCTCCTTTTGCAAACGAGAAAACTGGGGCTCAGAGAGGGTGTGAGTCCAGTCCAAGTTTGCACAGCTTGCTCGTGGGGGAGCTGGAACTCCCAGGCTACCACCCCAGTTTGACTCCTCACAGGGCCCAGGGGGCCAAGGCCTGGCTGGAGGGACCAGTCGATGGGGTGGGTATAGCTGTCCACACTGAGTATTTCCAGACTCTGAGCAGATCGAGTCATTTCAAACCATCAGCACTGTCACGGCTCTAAGAATTCTCGGAGCTTCTATCTAAGAACTTTTGATTCCATGCTTGACTTTTAAGGATTTGCCCCGCTAAGAAATTCTTCCTTAGGGAGCTGGGACTAGACTTGTGTCCTTGCAATCTCGGGTTCCCCACTTTTGGGACTGTGATCTGTGCCTGTACCCGGACACAGCTGACCCTGAGTGAAATGACCCCTGGTTTCAACTGGCTCCTGGCAGAACTTTTGGAAAGAACAGGGATGGAGCATACTTAGGGCTGGAAATGGAGGCTGTGCTAGGGCCCTCTGCATGTGGAGATGTTCCTGCTGGGGCTCCGACACCCCAGTCCTGGGCCAGGGGACGCCCCAGAAAGGAAAGTGGATGTCTGAGTCTGCCTGATGCTGGGGGTAGTAAGTGCGATTTCTGCACTTGCTGGAATAGTTTGTGGACCAAAAGGATGTGGGGAGAATGGGAGGAGGCACCTCCCCTTTCCCCCCTCTCCGCTCCCTTTGTTGGGGGCTCAGCAGGGTGAGCAGTTCTCTGGAGGACATCACTGATGGCAGGAGGTGGTATGTGGCAGCTGGTACATCTCAGGCTGGATTGCTCCAGAGCACTTTATTAGGAGGGGCCTCCAGGAAGCACGGGAATAGGGTTATCGAAGAGAAACAGCCGAGTCTTGGTGTGTTCCTGCACCCACAACCTGGGTGCCATCCCTTTGCAGACCTCCAACAGGTGTGCAGCACATAGTTCCAAACTGCCGCATCCGGGGATGAGGAATTGGGACATTTCCTCAGTAAATCTCCAAGGGCTTAATCCTCCTGCCTGTCCTGCTCATACGAGGTGCGCTGTGCACATGTTCCTGCTTCCAGAATAGGTCCTCCAGCTGCTGTGGGTGTTGTCAGTCAGAAGTCACGGGTGTTTGTATGTCAAGGTCAATGACTGCTATCGGGGTAACAATTCTGTGTGAGATGAGAGGAGCCAGAGCAGAGAAGAGCACACAGTCCTCATGAGTAGGGCCAGAGCTAGGGAGGAGAGTGGGTACTTGCCCTGGGCACAGATTTAAGGAGGTGCCAGAAAACGCAGTTATCAGCACAATCAGAGAAGATCAAAATGCATAGCTCATTCTAAAAGTTCAGGTGGTCATTAAAAAGGCAGTGTTTATTTGGGATCAAAGAATTATAATTTGGGGTACAAAGATTCAGGTAGAAAACTTAAACTGTATCCCAAAGAGGGATAAAGTTGTGGGTGTTTATGAGAGAAAGAGCAGAAGATGAACTAAGTGGTTAAAGGGAAGAGCTGATGGTGTCAACAGGCTATTATTCATCTTTGGCTACTGGTTCCCTGCAAAGGATGCAAAGGGAGCGGCCTCATCCAGTCCTCCAGCTGAAAGTCCACAATCATCAGTCTTCATGGATGACTGGATGTCTTTCCAAACTGTTGTTTGCTTGAAGGTTTCTTAAAACAATTGCTTTTTGACCCAGTCGGGAGGTCTTTAACCAGCTCAAGGAAACAGGTAATGCAATTCCCCTGTAGTTGTACCTCGGTTCCCTTTTAAAAATGGCTTCACAGATAGCAACTTTTCACAAATAAAAAAAAATCTGTAATGAACAAAATGTTGGATTTCTGGAATGGGATGGGGTCAGGAGGTGAGTGTGTCAGGGCTGTGCAGGTGCAGGGATAAATCTGTACTTCTTTAGTGGAACATTGGGAAGTTTTGCTTATCATGGATTTTTTTCCCGACAAAAGACCCTGAATCACCAAACCAGTCCTGAGTAAGGAAAAAGATGGCAGCATGACACTTCCTGGTTCAAACTATGTTGCAAAACTATGGTAATCAAAATGGTGTGGCACCCAATTAAAACAGATCCAAATGCTCATCAAACAAAGGCTGGATGAGGATTTGTGTACCCACAATTCTGTCTGTGTGGAATCAGGCCAGAAAGTTACTGAATTTCTTTCCTTCTCTTCTCTTTCCATCCCATCTTTCCCATCTCTTTCTCTTCCTTTCCTGACTCTCCTTCCTATCCCATGTGTGATTCCAATTTTACCCCCTTGTTGGTGTGACCTGAAGAAATACAGGAGAAGCTTTTCAATTTGCTGGAAGGAAACACAATGGAACCCAAAAGTCTGAGAAGCAGGACAGGGTGGTGAGGAGCCAAATTGAGTGGCACAGGCACAGGGGTCACATGGTGAGATGTACTTCCTGTCCCCAGAGGTAGGTGTGGCCAAGTCTGCTTTAGTGTTGCTGCCCCTTCCCCCTGGCTAAGCTGCAGTGACCCAATATCCTGGAATCCGGAGAATAAGCAGAGGGCCCACCTAGGCCTGAGTTGGACAGGTAGCATGAACAAGATGATAGCAACTTTTATGTAGCTTTTGAGACTTGGTGTGGTCTATTTCATGGAGTGGGTGGGGAGCAGAAGGGCAGGACCCCATGACCCCAGTGCCATCATCTAGATGGGCATCTGAAGCATTTGATGCACCTGGGGCATGAATGCTGGAGTGATGCTCACAATTTTCCAGACAAGAGCAAAGACCCCGGAGATTCATAATCACCTCCAAGCTGAGACACAAAACCACCACCCAGAAGAAGCACTCCCAGGCTTACCCTCACATCCGCTTTATGCTCAGCTAAAATAGAAAGGAGGATAATTAGTCTTTCTTGAGTTCTTTCAACATAATGATACACAAAAAATGGTAGAAAATAAATCCCTGGGACTGGGGAGGCAAAGGAACGAGTTCCATTGTCTATCGCACGTCAATGCTCTCCAACCAGTAATCACAACACAGAAAATGACATTCTTTGTGATCCTTTAATGCCACAGCAAAAGCGGTGCAGGATGGCGATGGGGAGGTTGCAGCGCCCATGTGGGCAGAGCGCTCCTGCACACCTACTGTGTACATGGGAGACCCCTGAGGTGTCTTGGCAATAACAATGTGCAAACCCATTTGAAACCCTCTCAGTGGAAATTGCGGGAGGGCTGGATAGCTCACAGTCTGGATGCTCAGACCGTGCCTTGCCTCTTTCAAAGCAGAAGCACGAAGCTCATCCACAGTGGAAACGCCACTTGAAATTTCTTCTATTTGCAGGTCTCAGGATTCACACTGGAGTGCACAGCCATCCATAACACACCTGTACATCTGGGGGTCAAAGGTCTTGGGAGCTTGGGTCTGCCCTGGATGGAGAGGTGGAAATGTTTGCTCTTAGGCTTGTTTGATGTACTCGGGGCTGGGTCATGGCAGGGACAGTGGCAAGAGAACTGAGTGTGTAAGGGAGAAGAAAACTGAGCGATAAAGAAGAACCAGGCAGACAGGGTGGGAGCGGAACAGAGGATGTTTAAAAGACGGAAGGAGATGGTAGAGCAAGATGTGTTCATGAGGGCTGCAGGGCGTGAGGGTGTAAAGAACAAAGGGAGTGGGAGGGAGCTAATCACTTGGGGCTTTCTACAGGCTGGGGAGACTGCGGGGCCTGGATTGAGAAGGAGGGGCTCCTCCTGGGAAGAAGATGGCCTCCACCTGAGGTGTGCTTGCTGCAACAGTGGCGATGACGGGGGGCAGGGGTGGAACGCTCAGTGGGCATCCATGTGACGCACAGTAGGCCCACAGTAAATGGCCGTGGAGATTTAGGAATGCAATAGACTATTGCAGATATTTATGAACATTGTAGAAATTTGAATAGGCGTACTGCAGAAATTTATGAATACAATAGAATATCGTGTCTATTGCAATAGACACAATAGTAGCAGTTCGGCACCGGGAGCTGGAGTGTTTCGGCAGCTATTCAGGAGAGTTATGACTGTGATAAAATCAGCCGCGGCCGCTGAGCGGCTTGGAGGAATCAGGATTCTTCAGTTTGGGGCTTATGCAGTGAGGGGGGTGCACACTGAGCTGCGATGACCTCAGTGGGGAACTGAATGTCAAGGTGAGTGGCAGGAAGGGAAGCAGGTAAGGAAGGAGGATCCTTTTTCAAAAGCCATCCTTAAGGACTGCAAATAGTGGCGGACTCTGTAAAATACCTCTGCACCCAGATACGAAGGAAGCCAAATCCTATCAGGAACGGCCTGTGCCCCTTGGCATACCCCTTGGCAGGGGAGGGTGCCTCTCCCCTGCTGTGCGGTGGCTTGGACCAGCAAGTGGCCTGCAAGAGGCCTCTGCTGCCTGGACACGTCTCCAGCGTGGTGCTGAGTGCTGGGCCCCGTGATGGGCTGTATGTGTCCCTCCAAAATGCGGGGTCCCTTCAAAATCTGGGGTTCTGGCTGTGAACTCTACATATGGCATTTGGAAGTGGGGTCTTTGCAAGGTAATTAGGTTTTGATGAGGCCGTGAGAGTGGGGCCCTCGTGAGGACCTTCACGTCCTTGTGAGAAGACAGAGACCCAAGCTGCCTCTCCCCACCTGTGAGGTGGCCGTGGGCAGGCCGGGAAGAGCCCTCTCCAGGGCTTGACCCTGGGGGCACCTGACCTTGGACTTCCAAACTCCAGAACCGTGAGAAATTCGTGTCTACTGTTCAGCCAGTGCGTTTCGTCTAGCAGCCGGCGCCGGGACACTGAGTCCTTTATATGACTTGTTCGCATCTTTCCATGCCAGAGCCATCGGCACTATTAACAATCATCCCTTTACAGAGGAGGCCCGGGTGGCGAGGAGTGGCCAGTGCAGTGTCCTCTGTCCCCACTCTGTTCGTGGCCCGTCCCCATAGCTGCCTCTCCAAGTGGGTGCGTGCATGCTGTGGCCCCTGCAGGAGACGCGAGGGCTCTGAACTTGGGCCAAGAGGCTGCGGTGGCCTTCCCGTCTGTTTCTGGAAGATGTGAGCAGGCTGAGTGGGCTGTGGAGACGCGGACACTGAGCTGGACTCCAGCTCTGCGCAGTCCTTCATCCGCGTGGCCCACGCAGCGCGGGCCGGGGGAGGCACGGGGCGTGCTTTGTGTCTTACGTCGCAACCGTTCCTGTAGCCAGAGCATCTGCTTCCGCGCCTATTTTTTGGATCCTTAGTGCTGGGACTCAGTCAAACCCCTTATCTCCTCCTGGGTAGGTTTCTCCTGTTCCCCTGATGCAGCCAGTGATGGACCTCAGATGGCCACCGTGGTCTTGACGCCTGCGTCACTGGCTGAGTTGAAGGGCGTCTGCCCTCCTGCGCGGGGCAGTCCTGCGGGCGGAGGTTCGGAGGAGGCAGCCGCCGGGCAGGGCGGTGGAAGCACCGTGGTTGTGCCGGGGTGTAGGCTGCAAAGTGGGGGGCAGGAGAGGTGCTCGGGGCCGGGAGGACACCCCTGTGATCCACCTCCAGGAGCTTGACCCTGCAGGAGGTGGAAGCCTTTGGGCGGGGTCAGAGGGAGGCCACCTGGTCACGTGGTAACGCTGGGGTGTGGATTGGAGGGAGGCAGGACTGGAGGCCGGAGGCCGGAGGAAGCCGCTGCAGTCTGGGCATGCGCCCTAGCCGGGGTCCTCCTAGCCTGGCCCCTTTCTGTCTCCCGGACTCATCTGCTTCGTCCTCTCCTGCTCACTCTGCATCTGCCTCGTTTTCCCCTGGTCATTCCTCATAGCATGAAGGATGCCCCGGCCAGACATTTGCCCTGGCTGCCACTTCCCTTTGACAAGCTTCTCTGTGGCATCTGCATGGCCTTCGGGTCTCTGCTCAGCTATGATCTTGTGGGGAAGGGCCTCTCAAGCTCCCTGCAATCAGCCAACCCTGACCTCATCGTCCTCTGTCTTCTGCCCTCTGCTCCGCGTCACTCTTTTCTTCCTTAGTATTTACTGCTATACGATATTTATCTCTTGCTGTGTCATGTCTCACCCCCACTAGAAAGTAAGCCCCCCATGGCCGGGCCAGTGTCTGTTTTGTCATCTGCTGTCATCTCAGAGTTAAACACTCAAATGCGCACTGAACACATGCATACATACATGCATGTATGAATGCATGATGAATGAATGAATGAATGCAAGGGTGATGAATGAATGAGGGCGATGATTTTCCATGGAGGTCTCCCGGGGTCAGGAAGGTAATCCAGAGTGTGATTCTGTGCTACCCACCTACGCAGACTAGCAAATGTTTGTTTCAGTTCTGAGCATTGAAGCCCCTCCTTTTTGGGGGGGCGGTTTGTCATTAAAAACAACCCTGGGGAGTCCTCCGGCAGGTACAGCGTGTGGAGACAGCCCGACAGAGGGCCGTGGAGCGGCTCGACTGGTGAAGACAGACCCAGGGCTCGCTGTCATTTTGTGTGTTGTTCCTCCCTGAGATGACATTGTTCTTGAGCGTTGAGTAATTGGAGCCTCAGGGCCACCTCGAGTTTTGTGGATAAACAAGGCTCCTACTGTCTAGGCAAAGCGCAGTTACAAGAAAGAACACCGCAATGTGCCTGCACACACCAAGATGTCGATCACTGCTTGGCATTTGGGGAGGCAGGTGCTCACGGGGACACTCGGCCCCACGGAAGGCCTTTTCCCAGGGGGCCCCCCGCCCGGTTCCACATTGGTTGTCTTTGATGGACGATTGCCTTGAAAGGGATGAAGAGGCCTGGGAGAAACTGTCCAGCTTCGGGGGTGATGCACCCTGGTTCACATGAGTTTCCTCTTAGGAACGGTGACTCCCAGCCGCCAGAGGGCACAGCCTACAAAGATGATGTTGAACATTATGACATCAGCGTTTTCTCTCTCATCTAGATGCCACATCATTCAAAGGACTAATTCCTTGGATGATTCTATAAACTGGAGGACTTCCTTGAAATGTGATCCCACATCAGGAATCATAGAAAGTAAAACTTCATGAAACTAGAGGAAATTGAGGGGGTCCTCAGAAAGCCACACTCCCTGTATCTCTTGGTAAGTTACAAACATTTAGAAAACTACTATCCATGATTGGCTGTGCATAGATTGGGGGAAGGACCTTTCTGGAAAGATCTTTTCCTCAATTGGAATTTGGAGTGACCCATGGCAGAGACCTAAACACTGCGAACAGACGTGAAGGAAGCAGGTGGGGAACCGAACTCTATTTAGAGTCCAATGTCATCAGCATTCTGGTAGCCACTAATAGTTAATCAGCACTACCAGATAGATTATATTATTATCCCAGTTTGACAGCTGAGAAATCTGTGGCTTAGAGGGCTTAACAAAATTTCCCAAGGTCACACAGCTGAAAAATGGCAGGATTGGGGTTTGGGTTCATGCTTTCTCCCTGTGTGGTATGATTCTCCCCACCCTCATGTAAATCTACTGTCAAATTGTTACTGGAATGAGTGGAACTATAGGTATGTGTGGCTGGTTTAGGGAGAAAGGTTTTAGTGTGTGATGATAAAGATGCTGATTAAATGTTCAACCTCTATTATTTCTTTCCTTAGAGGAAAAAATTAGGTTTGATTAGATTTGTTTTTAGCTTTAGATGAAGACTCCACCTTTATGACTTCATTTCATCCTAATTATCTCCAACTATAATCACATTGGGGATTAGGGCTCCAACATAAAGTTTGAGGGGACACAATTCAGTCCACCCCAGAACTAAATTGGCCAAAAGATCTGCAAGGTTGCTACACAGAAAACTACAACATCCTGCTGAGAGAAATGACAGCTTTTGTAGTCATCATCATCATTTCTGCAAGGGGTTTTATAATTTCTGTGACAACAATAATTTCCTGAATAAATAAAAGGAAAGATATGCCATGATCAAGGGTTAGATAAGTTGATACTGTTAAGATGTAAATTCTCCCCAATTTAAAGTAGTTTTGATCCCATCTCAATCAAAAATTCTACCAGACACTTTTACAAATAGAAATTGATTATATGCTTCTAGAGTTCCTATGGGAAAACAAAGGCTCTAGAATAACCAATCTTGTAGAAGAAGAACTGAACTGGAAAACACAGAATCCCTAAATTGAAGACTCACTAGAAAGTATTCGAAACAGTTAGTATTGCCATGATAATAGACTAGGAGGTCAACAAAACAGAACAGTGAGGTCAGAAATAGAGGTCCTCTTCCATGAGCAATTGATTTTTGACAAGGGCACCAAAACGACCCCATGGAGAAAGGAAAATCTTTTGAACAAATACTGTTGTAACAACTTGATATCCACATGGCAGGGAAAAATAACCTCAACCCCTACCTCACACCACACAGCAAAATTAATATAGATGAATGGTAGAACTAAACAGCAAAACTAACACTTGACAGATTTTAGGGGGGAAAATGAGAGTATCTTAGCAGTCTAGGGCAGGTACAAATTTTTGAGACAGGACACAGAAAATAATAATCAAAAAAGAGGAAAATGAGAAATTTGGCTTTCTCAAAATTAAAAACTCCTCAAAAGACACCATTAACAAAATGAAAAGCCACAAACTGGATGTTAATGTTCACAAACACATGCCTGACCAAGGATTTATAGTTAGGATAAACAATGAATGTCTACAACTCAATAATGAAAAGACAAACAACTCAAACAAAATGGTCTGAAGATTTTAAGAGACACTTTTTAAAGAAAGATTTATGAATTGCCAAAAAGAACATCAAGTGTGCTCACCATTTTATTCCTATCAGGTAAATGCAAATTAAAACCACAATGAGATATACTGCCTACCTATTCCTATTAGAAAGGCTAAACTTGAGACTACCAATATCAAATGCTGGCAAGGATACAGAGCAACTGGATTCTCTAGAGTCTCATGGATTGCTTGAAGAAAGAATAAAATATAATTGCCCTTTTGGAGAAAGGTTCAACAATTTCTCATCAAGTTAATCATGCAAATGTTCTTTAATGCAGTCTTCCCACTCCTAGATATTTATCCAAAAGAATGGAAGCCCATATCCATATAAGTCTTGTACATAATTATTCATTTGTTGCAGTTCTATTTATAACAATCCAAACTGGGAAGAATTCTGAAGGTTCCAGGAAACAGGAGAAAGTATACATAAGAGAGGAATATCCTCACCATTGAAGACTGCTGAGCAGCAACAAGAAATGATGTCATGATAATATCGTCACACAGAAGAATCTCGAAGTTATGTGAATAGAATCCAGACACAAGCAGAGTCTATACTGTATCATTTTATTTATACAAATTTCCAGAACAGATGAAGCAAATATATAGTGAAAAAAAAATCCGAATAGGGGTTACTTGATGAGGGTGGGAGTATTGATTGGAAAGAGGCCCTATAGATCATTCTAGTGAAATGGAAGTCATTTATATTAACAGGGGCACCTTACCCCAAAATATCGTCTCTTGGTGCATTAAATATGGTGCATAAATAAGTAATATAACCTGAAGGAAAGTTTTTAAAAGGCAGAACCAGGAAGCTCATTCCAACCTCTGCCCCTCCTTGCTCAAGTGCCTTTCCTGTCCCAGGAGGAGGGAAGACATTCTTATCACTGGAAATGAGGAATTTGGGGCCACAAAATCAGCCCATACAGCCTGGTTAAACCACCTCTCATCTTCCCAGTTATTTCTTTGCCATTTACTACCTTGAACCAAACCCCTTGTCTGGTCAATTCTTCATAAATGTATTGTTCTTTGTCAAAAGATATAAAAGCTTCAGCTCTGGCCACTCCTTCGGGTCTTCATTCTCTTGTGAAGGCTTCCTGTTCACATAAATATTCAGCAAGATGTGTCTGCTCTGCTCCTGAGACTCTATCTTTCTCCGCTTAATTTTCAGAGCCAGCCGAGACCCCTGGAAGGTCAAGGAAAAATTTTCCTCCCCTACATGTTAGATGAATGTGTTCATGTGTCAAAATCATAGATTTATGCATCCCAATTCATAAGAAGTTTCTCTTAAAAAACCGCAAAAAACAGAATCCAGAGGAAGGTGTGGCGTGGAAGGAGGAATTAATAAAATGGGAACGGCAGGACTTCAGCCCCCGTGGAAGCCGCCCGATCGGTCAGGGAGACTTCATTCCATCACTCCTCCTCTTTGTAGCTGCTTGTCATTTTTAGAGGGAAAAGTGAAGAAAATACTGCGTGATGGCTCAGGAGCTTACAGACAATCTGGGGAGGCGTCTCCCCGAAGGCAGACGCGAGGGCGCGAGGTTTTCTTCTCGCTCTCCTGGCATTCTGGGTCCTCCTGCAAGGCCTGGAATATCTGGAGGTATCTTGCCAAGAAGTGTCTGAATCCGTGCACCCCTGAGCTTTGCTGTCAGGCGAGGAGTCGAGATTCCCTGGTCCCGGGGACTGAACGCTGCTGACAGTTTCCAGGCTTTTCCTGACAGTTTTGAACTGGTACTTCCTCAAGGTGACCGGCTTCAGCAGCATTACCACTGCTTTCCATCCTCAACCCTGAAGCAGCCGGGCAGGAGCCTTCCCTGTGGGGCTGGGAGCTGTGGGGGGGCTGCAGGAATGGGGGGGCCCATGGAGCTGCAGAGCTGCAACACCAGGCACTTTTTGGCTCCATGGTCCCTGCAGTCAGAGCTCTCTGCCCATGGGCGCTGATGTCTTTAACTGGGACCTTTTCTTGCATCTTTATTACAGATGCCAATGTTATGTGACTCGAGCACTTTTCTCTCCTCCCCTCCCCGACAGAGTAACGCCCAAAGCAACCATCTCTGGAGTACTGCAATTCCCGGGCACACCGCCTTCGCCAGGCTGTGGATTTCACTTGCTTGTTTCAGATCTGTGGGCCGACCAAGGTGAGGACCCGCAAGCCCCTTCAGGAGCAAAAGCAGGATCAGAAGTAAACAACTAAACAGAGACAGGCTTAGATCTGGTGAGAAATGTTCTTTATCTAATCCCGCCATGTTATCGAATGTGCTATCTCGGGTGGTCTCCTTTTTCTTGTGAGGATTTGCCCTTCCCTTCCACTGCCGCCCCCAGCCCCTGCCCCCACTGGACCCCGTGACTGCCTGGCACCTCAGGCAGAGCTGACATCCTTGCCCTGGCCTCAGCCTGCATCAAGCCGAAACAGATGCATCCCAGCACCCATCCCGCCCCCCACCACCCAGGAAAGGTGCTTTCTCATTAACTCGGAGAACAGAAGCTTAAAATGCATATACAAATCTGAGAACAGAGAGCTCACATCTGACAGCCCCGCCCTGCGCCTCTCCCGCCTGGCACCTGCTTCCCGGCAGGTAACCGCTGAAGACAATTTAGGTTTCTTCTATCTACATTTTTTTTTTTTTTTGGTTGTCATGGGGCAAATAAAGAGAGAAACCCAGGAGGTAGCTGGTGGGTAGGAGCTCTTCAGTCAGGCCCCCCCACAAACCCCCACTCCCCGGCAGCGATTTAATCAGAGGGTGTGTCTGCCTGGCAGAGAGGGGCGGCCTTCACCCCGGCGCGAGAGGACATTTATCGCCAGCCGCCGTGAGCTGGTCCTTATCTGCATCATCGCCGGAGCAGGCAGCAGCCGGCAGGGCGAGCGGGCCGCGAGCAGACAGTCCTTTACTGTGGCAAAGTGCGCCTTTAATTTCTGTGACAGAGTCATACAGACTCCAGGCTACGACCTTTCCTCGGGCCATTATAGAAGTCAAATCTGCTTCAGTCAGGAGGCATCACGGGGAGACTTCATCACACACTCCACACGTTAAGGTGACCCCGCCAAGCGCCAGATGGAAACGGATGGGCTAATCCCGCCGCGTCCGCCCCGCGCAGAGCAGAGACGCCAGGCGGTTGGCCGAGTGCAGATCGAAATCTGCCACTCACTGGGGCAGCGGAGGGCCCTGAACGCCAGGGGCAGCTAGGGAGCGGGGCCAGCGATGGGCAGGGGCTGGGGGAGGAGCTGATGCTGTCGACATCTGTTGGGCACCCCCAGTCTCCCCAAGCACCCCTTCAGCTCCTGGCTGGAGGCCTGGCGGGGCTCAGGGAATCCCTGGTCGGAGCGCGCATCCGTCTGGATTGGGGGGTTCTGTAGGAAGGAGGCCCCGCGTGGCCAGAGGATTTGCCCAAGTTTTTATGGAGCCCGCAGGCATCTGAGCAGCCTTGAACCCGGGCCTCCTGTCCCCCAGCCCATGTCTGTGCTAAAGACACTTGGAGGAGGATGGGGGAGAGGAGGAGAGAGCCACCTTTGGGGCAGAGCCCTATGGCTCCAGGGCACAGGGCTGTTCCCAGGGCCCTGCTCCTAGGTCCGTGTAGGACACCCCTGCAGGCCTGTAGGGGGCACTGTTGGCTCTACTTATGCCTTGGTGTTCTGCGCAGGGCTGGGGAGGGGCGGGCGGGAGCTTCCAAAAAGGCGCTAGGAAACAGCAGGGGGACAGTCTCCGAAATCCCAGGGACCTGCCTTCTACCCGCAGCTTGAGCTTCACCCCATCTTGGTCTCCATCGCTACTGTCATCAGCAGCCGTTATGAGGCTCTTGGAGGGGTGTGCTGGGGGGAAGGGGACCTCCACAGAGCCAGTGCTGTACGCAGCTCCTGGCCCGGTCCCCTCAGCAACCCCTGACGTCAGCCCTCTCCTCACCCCGTTTTACCCATCAGGTGACTGTGGGATGGGGTGCTGCGCCCTCGGAGCCTCTCCCAGCTCAGCTCTGGCCGCTGAAATGGTACAGAGGCCTGGAGGTTTCCAGCAATTTTGACATCTTTCTGGAAACAGAGTGAAGTAGAGCCAGGGCCAGACAGCAAGGCCGTAGTTTAGGAAAAGGCAGGACTGACGGGGGGTTTCCAGTCGGCACCAACAGAGGGGCCTCGCCGGCCCTCCTTACTGTGAAATGTGGAAACACGTTAGACTTCTCCAGCAGCCACGTCATCTTCCCTAGAAGTGGGGTCCCTGGGAGGAGGAGATGAAGGGGAGCGGCACTCAGGGATTTGCCTAGAAGGGGAAGAAATTGTGGTTAAGGGGTGGGTTCTCTTGACTCCAGGAAAGTCCAATTAGCTGCCTAGCCCCCAAAGGACACCGGCCAGAGTATCTGCTTCAGGAAGCACCCATAGTGGAGCAGCCAGAGCCCCCCACACCCACTCATCCCTCCAACCATCTATCCACCCACCCATCCATCATCCATCCACCCATCCACCATGTATCTTTTATCTATTCATCCATCCATCCACCCATCTTCCACCCATCCATCCATCCACCCACCCACCCACCCACCCACCCACCCATCCATCCATCCACCTACTCATTCATGCAACCATTTATCTGCCCATCCACACATCCATCTATGTACTCATCCATCCATCCATCCATCCACCCATCCATCCATCATCCGAGATCTATCCACCCATCCACCATATATCATCTATCTGTTCTTCCATCCATCCATCCTCCCACTCACTCCTCTTGACTGGTACTTTCCATCCAGACTTGTGCTAATAAAGCCCAAGGAAACATGCTGCTAATTGACTGGTTCCTTTAATTTTTCATACCACAACCAAAAGTTGAAGGTCTGCTTGTGCCAAACTCTAGATGTTGCTTGCGGTGGCAAAGAGATTTTCCAGGACAGGGCACTTCGTCAATCAAGGCTCTGTGTAGGGAGGTACATGGAATATAGGCAGACCATAAAGGACATTGGCATTCTTTCTCCATGCCTTTTTTATTAAAAAAAGAATTGGAGAATGTTCCAGTGATTTTTAACCAAGATTGATTTAAGTTCTGGGTCACACAGTGACAGCTGTTATGTATTCGTAGGTAGGTGTGAACTTGGGTGGCTCCTGGCTTCTCATTTAAGACCTGTTTATAAAGAAGCTACTGTGTGCCCAGCTCAGTTGGAAAGAGGAAGAGGAAGAGGAAGAGACAGACCGTGGTGGTCTTTGCCTTTGACAGGTTTAGCAATGACTAGGCTTGGCCTCCCCAAACTGGCCTCACCTGAAAACCTCCTGCAGCGAAGCCTCCGGGTCTGCGACTCTTGTGTGGCCACCTGAGCTGCAGTACTGAGGGGTGTGTGTGTGTGTGTGTGTGTGTGCGCGCGCGCGCGTGCGCGCATGTGCACGTGCGCGTGAGAAAGGGGGTGGGGGAAATGGACACGAGGGGATTGTGAGTTACTGTGTGTGAATTGTCTCAGTGGGGAGAGCATATTGGTGTGCATGAGTGTGTATGTCTGTCTGTAAGTATACGCCCTTGTGTGTGTGCCTGCATGTGAGTCTGAGCGTGTGAACGTGTGTCTGGGTGGTGAGTGTGTGTGAATGCATCTATCTGTGTCTGCGTGTGTGTATCTGTGGGGGGGTGTGTGTGAGCGTGAATGTGTCTGCGTGTGAGCACGCGTGTGTGAAGGCAGCAGCAGGTGGCTTGGCTGAGGCCAGTCGAGACAGGTGCTGGGTCCCGGGAGGCTGGGCGCGGGGCTGGGCAGCGAAAGGCCAAGTCGCCAGTGCCCGGCAGCTGGGCTGGGGGAGTGTGGGTGTGCGGACACCCGAGGGGGGGGGAGGAGGGGCCAGGGGGAGGGGGCTTGGGGAGGAGCCCAGCCTGGGGCGGGGGCAGGGAGGCCGGCAGCTTCTGTCCCTGTGCAGGAGGGAGGCGGGGGCGGGGGCTGGGTTTCTCTGGCCAGTGTAGGGGGCATTGGGGATATAAGGGGAGACGGGGCTCTGCCCTGGCGTCAGCCCCATGGACGTGACTCCAGGTTCTTGAAGGCACTGACCGGTGCCAGGGCCAGTGGCTCTGTCCACCCAGAGCAGAGCCTGGGGACACAGAGTGGGCAGAGGCCCTTTCTGGCCACTGTCAGGGGGTCATGAGGCTGGAACCGTGACTGGCCTGGGCTCTGGGGTACCATAGGGTCCCCGAGCAGGCTGCTCAGGGCCGGCTTCCTGAGGTCACAGGGAACGGCCTGTCCACCCCTCACATTCCTTCTGGACTTTTACATCCACAGATTCATCAGGTGGAGGGGGCTCCCCATGCTTTGTTTTCTTAAAGGACAGCGCCCCAAGCCCCGGTGGGCGACTGGTGTTGCCTTCCCTCCCTGTTTGTTTTCTCGGCAGACCCCCGCCACTGCCCCCACCCCGAGCTGTCGTCATCCCAGGTTCTGGCATCAGAGCCGTTGCCATGGGGACCTCACTGATTAGGCATTTTGAGGATGGGTTCGGTGGGGATGAATGTGAGGATGGTGGGAGGGAGGCAGAATTCTCTGGGAGCCTGATGGGGAGAGGGCCAGAGGGGGGTGCTGAGGAGGAGGTGGGAAAGGGGCAGCGGGGGGCTCAAACAGCAGAAACTGATTCTCGCCATTCTGGAGATGAGGCCGCCACGATTGAGGATTCGGCAGAGTTGTTCCGGGTGGGGGGCACCCAGGAGGGTCTCCTCCAGTCCTGACTTCAGCTTCTGGGGGCCCTTGGCTGGCAAACTGGGCACCCCAGTCTCTGTCCATGCCCCATCCTCAGGTGGCTTCTCCCCCGTGTGGGGTACCTGCTCCTTTCCTTCTCTGCACAGGACACTCCTTGTTGGGGCCGGGGGGGTTCTTAAACCCACGGTGACCTCACCTGAAGATCTTTAATTCAATCTCCAGAGGCAAAGGCTGACCGTCTGCTAAATCAGACACCTTTGCAGGGCCCGGGTGGGTGGGGCTTGGCCATGTCATTTTGGAGGTAACTGGTCTACCTACTACAGCCGGGCAGCTCAAGCAGGAGGGCGGCTTGCTGCCCCAGACCCCGCCCACCCGTGTGCTGCCAGCTGGACATTCGGCAGGGGCCAGCGGGCTGCTGGACATTTGCCCTTCTTTGCACCAGCAGATCCCCTGTTCCCCTTTCTCTGTCTCTGTCTCTTTGTCTCTGTCTCTCCACCCCCCTACCCCTGGCGCCATGTCATTTAGGGCACAGACTGCAACCAGCCTGCTACTTACTAGCTATGAGAGATGAGGAACAGCCTGAACTTCACTGTGCCTCAGTTTCCCCACCTGGAAAGTGGTGCCGCTCATCAGGTGGAGGGTGGATCCACCTGCTCACAGGGTTGTTGTGAGCCATGGTGAGTGGAAGGTTCCAGAAGCCCTCTGAGCCAGGCTCAGCTCCCGCTGGTCCTACCTGCATGTGGACTGTGGTGACCCCAGGTTACTCCTCTCCCATAGGTGGTTCCCTCCTGCCCTCCTGACTCTGGGCACCTCAGACAGGTGGCAGGTGGGCTAGGACTGACCCCGCAGCCTGGGGACCCAGGGGCTCCCGGCCTGTTCCTCTAGCTTCAGCATCCCTGGCCGGCCGGTCACCCCGTTTCTCATTCCACAGGTTCTCGAGGAAAAACCTCCTCTGTTTGTCTTTGGCAAAAATGAGAAAAAACCAGGACCCTCCAGTGAGCGCCCCTTGAAGTTCGCTTTCTCCCTGCTGGGTTTTCTTTTTGCAAGGACCGTCTGTTGTTCGGAGTTTTGACGCCCTTCGACCTTGACAGGTGAAGTGAGTGACGACGGGTGGGTTTGCTGGGCTCATGGCTTCAAGTGGAAAATGGCCAGTTGCAAGGGGAGTTCAGCACCAGTCTTGGAAATTGGTCCCCTTGCTGAACCCCCAAGGCTGCCACTGCTTGGGGGTTCACACAGCGTTTTCAGACCCAGAAGCTCACTCCAGCCTCGTTTCCCAGACGATGGTGTGGCAACGCCAGGAGACTTGGTAAGGCCTCAAGACCACACAGTTGGGTGTTGCTGCCCCCGGGACCCCGAGGAAGGGCTCCTGCCTTGTGGTCACCCCAGTCTAGTCTGTGCCGGCCTTTCCCGGAAGTCTGGAGTCTCCTCCCTCTTCAAGGCCTTCTTCACCAAAGCCTGCTCCCTCTCGGGGCCTCCCCAGCCCAGCTCCTGCCTGGATGGGACTGGCCCACAAGCGGGGTTCCCCCTGCACCTGTCCCAGCTCCTCACTGGTGCTGGGGTTCTCTGGAACACCAGCTCCCAGGCTGCGCTGCATCCAAGGAGGCTTCGGGGCGACTCCTGGGGCACCACTCGTGAAGTGGCCATCACAGGCACCCCATCTAGAGGCAGGGGACTGAGGCCAGACTCTAAATCCCAGGCGGGGTCATCACAGCGTCTGGTGCGGCCCCCCTCTGCGCGCGTGTGTGGAGCCCTGAGGAGGCTAAACAAATAGGCGGTGATTGGTATTCCGGAGCAGGCCTCCCTCCTCTTTGAAGCCTTTTCTTCCCGTGACTCCCAGAACCTCGCAGCCTCTGTTTTTCCTGCGGCTGCCCGGGCTGCCCTCACCCCCTCCTCCCCGTCCCCCGACCTTTAAATGCAGGCGTGTTCTGCGACCGCTTATCTCCCCAGCCCCGCAGTCTCGTGCCTTTAAATACCATTTATAAGCTGAAGACTCTTAAATTTTATCTCCAGCTTGGACCTCGTGTTAAACTCCAGACTCATATATCCAGCTGCCCACTCGATATCTCCACTTATATGTCTAATAGGCTGTGGCGGCCGCAGAGGGCACCAGTCCCGCCTCAGTGATGGGAGCCCTGTGTTCTGCCGGCCATGCGGGCTGTGGAGAGGGGGCCCAGGGCAGGCCTGTCCCTGTGGGAGCCGGACACCCCTAAGGGGCGGGTTTGGCTCCAGGGCCCCCACTGGCCTGGCAGAACCGCTCTTGGGGCTCGGCTGTGGCTGGTCTCCCTGCCTGCCCGGCCGCCTCTCCCAGGAAGCCCTCCCCTCTCCTCTGCCCCTTCCCCCTCCCAGGCATTGCCCCGATAACTCTGGCCCCTCCAGTTCTATCTTGGGGTCTGCCCCTTGGAGAACACAGGTTCTAAACTGAAGCCCCCAGCTCCCTTCCTCTCCAAAAATCTATGTCTCCCCCAGGGTCCCCCCAATTAATGAATGGCAAATCTTTTCAGTCACTTGGGTTAAGATACCAGTCATGTTCTTGAGTGTGTTCTCTCCGTGCCTTCTCCAACCCAGTACCGCCCTTACTGCTCCTGCACCAGCCCTCGGGGCATCTCGCCCAACCTCCCGCCTCCCCTGTGCCGCCGCCGAGCACCCTCTGGGCTCCCTGCTCGCTCTTGCCAGTCCCTCCTGGCTCTTCCCGCAAGCCATGGAGCGCTCCTTCCGGAAACTCAGATCACGTCCTGGGCCCATGGGCTCCCACCTCCAAGCCCCCCAGGCCCTCCTGCTGTGAAGCCACAGACCCTGCTGTTCTCTCCCGGTCAGCACCCAGCAGAGAGCCTGCTCCCCGCCGCCCCTCAGCACCCCCTGTGGTCTTCACCCACCTCTGTCTGCCCCAACTTGCCTTGAGCTGCCGCCAGGAGCGCCCCCCCGCCCCTTCCCCTGCAGACCCTCACTGAACTTCCGCTTTTGAAGCCCTTGGTTGGTTTGGAGTCTCTCTGGACCGGACGCGCCCGGTGTCAGCCGCTGGGGTGCTTTCCCTGTCCACCCCAGGCCTGCCCGGGGCCGGGCATTGCAGGGGCCCCATAAATATTTGTCGAGGGAATGAAGAGTGAAACCAGCAAAGCACCTGATGTGTAACAGTATTTGATAAATATTGACTTTATAATATTTTATTTGCTTTTGTTTCATAAAATCCAGGAACTTGGCGAGCAGAAACCAAAACACGCGGTAAATCCCACTGTTTCGATACCCCCCACTGATATTTTTAAAGAGATAAATATAAAACATGCAGACAGAAAATCCTATTAGGTATCAGAAAGCATAGAATGGAAAGAAAGAGCCTCCCCGCAGGGACTTCCGGGGCACCCAGATAGCCCCTGCAGGGTGTCATTTCCCTGACCCTAGCGGCAGACTGGCAGGGAAGGGGCCAGAGACTGGGGCAAGCGCAGGGAGCCCAGTGTTAGCTGAAACCTTGGCTCCCCAGTGGGCTATAAACCAGATGCCCTGATGCTGACGAGGTGTGATACCATTCTTCCCCTCAGAGCCCTTTGGCGGGGTGGGGGTCTGGTGGACAGGGGAGAAAGTCCACACTCTTTTTTTTTTTTAAGATTATTTAGTTATGCATGCAAGAGCTGGGGTGCAGGCCAGAGATGCAGAGCGTGAGAGGACTCCCCAGAGACAGAGTGGGGAGCAGAACAGGCGGATTGACTGAAATACACTGCCGAGGGGGGCAGCAGAGAGATAGAAGTCTGCTGAGCCCTGTGGGAAGCTCCCTGGCCAGGGATCGAACTCGTGCTGCAGTGGCTGCGGACAGCTTCATAGTGCTGTGCCCAACCCATTGCGCCACCAGGGAGGTCCAAGTCCACTCTTAATGGTGGTCTCCAGGCTTCTGCACAACCGGCTCTCCAGCCTGGGGTCTTGCCTCCCTGGCTACACCCATCCTTGCTACCTCAGCACCTCTGTCTAAAGTCTTTCTGCCCAGCCTGGGCCAGTCCCACTCGTCTTTCTAGGCTCAGCCTAGGAAGTCACTAGAACTCACCTGCAGAGCGTGTTGCACTTGTCCAAGCATTGCAGACAGTTTGCGTTTCTGACAAGCTCCCTGCTGCTGCCAGGAGAACCCTACTTTGAGAACCACTGGGTGAAATGGTGCTTCTCAAAGATGCTGGCTGCACAGAATTCCCCTCCCCCCACCTCCCCCCAACTTCCCAAATTAAATCCTCTTGTAGCTCCCGTGCCTTTTCTTCACACCACTTATCACAATTTTTAATTATAAGTTTATTTGTGTTTAATGAACATCTTCAAATCTAGACGACACAGAATGAACATTTTCGTGTCGTTCCCCCATCCTTTCTTGTATTAAACCAATAAAGACCAGGAAACAGACACCATGCAGAGTTAGTCGCTCTTGCCTCTGGAAGGGAAGAAGCTAACACTTATTGAATACCATAAAGCATCTTGCACCATAATAGAGACTTCCAGAAAAATAAAAGCCAACAGTGACCACACTATTTTTTTAGCACCTGTTCTGTTCCATCAACGTACTTCGGTGGGACCTATGACTGTTTTGCTGGCTGGGGTCCGAACCCCAGGACCTCAAAATGTGGCTGTGTCCCCCCAGTGCCTGGTCCAAGTAATGCTTTATAAAGACACGCATACATGCACATATGTGTACTTTCACTCGTTCATTCAAGTTCATTCACTTGAATGAACGAGTGAAAGTGTATAATTTTCCTGCAGGGCCATTTTGTCTTTCCCAGATGGGGAGACTTTTATTCTGGGATAGGTTTATTTCCTCTCTGGGGGTATCTATGAGGGGTCAGGAGACTGGGATCCTTCAAGATCTTGAACCTGGTCCCCCTTCTCAGATAGATTTGGAGCTGCTGAATGTCTTCCAGAAGACGCAGATGCCACGGGAGAGGCAGACTCCTCTTCACGCCTCTTAGGATACAGAAACAATAGTAAAGAAAGAAGGTGGAGGGACTCCCAGGCTGGTTTATTCCCACAGAATGCAAAGCAAGAAATAACCAGAAGATCAAAGCAAAGCTGCCAAGAAGGAGACTGAGAAATAAAAGCAGTAAGACGGAGAGGTCAGCAGGGAGGAGGTGGCGAAATGAAGGGAGGGGATGTCCACGCTGGAAATTGCTCTCCAATTCCCAGGTGTCCGTGGGTACCTGCCAAATCAATTGATTACATCTGTAGGCAGAGTTGCCTTTTTATTTCACACCAATTTTCACGGGCAGCGTAAGATAAAAATGGAAGAGACGAAGTGAATGGGAAAAGATGATTGAATGTTGATGTAAAAAGGGAAGGTGTGAGGAAGGGGGGTGACCGGACATGCAGCTACAAGAGATTTCTGCAGAGGGGAGCCTGGGCGCCGAGGGCTCCCCCATTCTGGATGCTCTTCTTGCTTTATGTAATTTTGGAAACCCCCCATTTCCTGGTCCCAGGGGCCCGCTACTCATAGTCCTTGACCAAAGGAACATGAGTCTGATGCCCCAAACCCCAAGGAAACACCATTTTCCTTCCCGCGCCCCGCCCCAACCCCGAGGTGGAGGACCTGGTGAGGAGTGGACATAGAGGCACCGTGCGGCTGATAGCTCGCGGTCTGACCTCTCCCAGAGCCTCAGTTTCCCCACCTGGAGTGCAGTGATAATCAGTCGTTTGGCCATGATCCCGGGGTGCTAACAGGTGAGAACTGATGTGTTGTGCAGAAGGCAGGGCTGGAGCAGACTGTATGATGCGGGCAGACAAAAATCGGACACAAAGGTGCGGCCCCTCCCTGGAGGGAGACACCCTCTGCGGGCTGCGGGCTGGCCAGCGCGGGCACCCGGGGGCCCAGCTCACTGCTGGCCTCACCTCATGGGCATCAGGGGCGCCTGCAAGGACCAGGTGGGCCGCTGCGGGGGCCTGTGTCTTAGAAACCCTTTGCTTTAAGCCCCCTATCTGAGGGACTTTGGGGAGTAGGAGCCTGTCCATAAGCCCCTGGATTCCAGGCCCCAAGACGTGGTTTCCTGCAGGGGCAAAGGCAAGGGGGAGCAGGGAGCCCCACCCCTGCTTCCCCTTCTTGATCCCGATGCTGCCAGCAACACGTGGTCTCCCGAGACAGGCTCTGTGCTGGTTCAGAAGGGACGAGGCGGGAGAGGATGGGAGCGCGCTGGCTGGGTCATCTCGGGGCGGAGCTGACGTCCTCCTGGGCCAGGCTCCTTGGTGCCTCTGCTCCAGGATCTGGTCTCTGCTGCTGAAAAGGGCAAAGCAGGACGCCACCCGCTGCTTCCCCCGCCCCTTTCCACTGGCAGGCAGAGATGTCTCCGGGGTCCAGGGGGTGCCGATATGCCTGCTGGGTCTGCGCAGGCTGAGCCCCCAGGGGTCTCTTCTTTGCGATCATCAAGACACAGAAAGTCAGTGCTGAAAGGGCCTTAGCGCTGGACCCATTTTACAGCTGAGGAGAAGGCTAGAAGGGGCCCGTCGCTAGAGGCAGAGGGGGCTGGTAGACTCGACTCCTGTTTTTGGGGGTTCCGAGGATGCGTGTGCATACATGTGCACGTGCATTCGTGTGCATGTGTGTGGGTGTGTGTGGATGAGTGTGCGTGCGCGTGCACACATATGTGCCAGCGTGGAGGGCAGGGGAGATGTGAAGGAAGCCTAGGGCAGCAAGGCAGCTGCAGGGCCCGTATTTCCAGGCCGAAGCTAAGACAAGAGGCAAAAATGACAAGTATGTTTGCCTCGTAAACTCAGAACATAACCTGCCTAGGGAGAGCGTGCGAGGAGCTTGCGGAGCAGCGGATGAAGTTGTTGCCGTATTTCCTCTTTATGGCCGTCCGCGCTGGGTGCCCACAGGCCTCCCGGCGGGCCTGCCGCTCCGCTGCTGGGCCTGACTGCTCTCAAGCGCCCCTCCCCCCGGGCGCAGGAGGCAGGGGTGGGGTCTGCTAGCCCCCGAGCTGGGGTACGGGTCGGGGGTGGGCGCTGCAGCTTGGAGGCATCCCCCAATCACCCCTGGGCGAGGTGCTGCTTCTGCCTTCACAGCGCCCCCAGCGGACGTGGGAGGAAGCGCAGTCAGCAGTGCTGGCCGCATGCGTTGCAGACGGGGTCCCCGGGGCCAGCACAGCCTCGGGGGGCCTGCGTGCAGGGGGTGTCCACCCAAAGGTGGCCTTTCTTTCCCTCGGGCCAGGGCAGTGCTGGGTGCCTGGCCCCTCAGAGCGGCTCCCGAGCCTGGGGACAGGCGCGACAGGGCAATGTGATGCTCCAGCCCTGGCCTGCGTGTCTGGGAGCGCTCGAGCCCCGCACTGCGGTGGGAACATGGAGTCCTGAGGTCTGGACACAAGCCGTGGACACGGGGCGTGGCCCGCACCTTCTCTGAGCCTCCAGGGGAGTAAAAAGGGGGGCCACGCTCCACGGTTCTGTGTGAGTCTGTTTCTCAATCACTGAAAAAATAAAGTTCCCCTGGGCTTGCTCCAGGACGGAAATGCAGGCTCCCTGCTGTGTGTGGGTGCAGGGCGAAGCCCAGTGCACCCTTGTGCAGAAGCCGGGGCTGCGCGCCAGGGTCTAAACAGAGCTGTGAATCACAGAAGGGAAAGCTACTATCAAGGAAGGCTTCCTGGGAGAGGGGAGTTGGAGCTGGGCCGGGAAGAATGGGTGAATCAGGTAGGTTGGGGCTAAGGAGGCAGGGAACAGACCCAGGGAGCTGCCCCGGCCCCCAGCTCTGCCCCTCCCATGCCCCGCTGGCCCCTGACTTACGCTGGGGTCTGGCTGGGGCCTGGCTCGGCAGGCACTGCTGATTCCTGCGGGCCCAGGGAAGATTTGGCAGCTGCCTTCTGTGGGCCCCCTCCCCAGCCCCCCGGCCACTGAGCACCCTCCCTCCTCCCCTTTCTCCGCATGTGCTCCCACAGAGGAGGCTGAGTTGGGAGGTCTAATACGGCCTGGTTAATGGCTTATAGATCGTTGGTGCATCAGGCCCGAGGGAAGTGCCTGTTAAACTTGGCATGGGCGCCCGCGTCAAATGGCTCGAGACAGATCCGGGGCTGTCTTCCAAGCCACGCTGGGAAAATGCTTCCCGACAGGACTCTCGCGTGCTGGGAAAACCTGGAGCGAGGAAGGGGGTCTTCAGGCGGTGGCAGCCCCCCAGAGTGGCTGCGGAGCCCACAGCCTGACCCGCACGGTGCAGGAACCCTCTGAAGCCCGAATGGAAGGACCCCAGTATGAACTGGGGTCTGAGCAGGGGCCAGGTGTCCAGATTCCCCGAGAAACAAACCCGGGAAGAGTGGCTGATTAGCTCTCATTTGGAAAGAGGCCAGACTGACAGACTGACCTAGTAGCAAATTCATAATTATGGAAGGAATTTTAAAACAGTTTTACCACTCTTGAGTAAATAGGCTCTAATAGACCCCTATAAAGAGAGTGAGAGAAGGGGACGGGGGAGAGAGAGAGAGAGAGAGAGAGAGAGAGAGAGAGAGAGTCCTGTCCTGAAGGAATTTACCATATGCCCAGGAAATGGGTGATACACAATTGTATTACTTGGCATTTAGGAAAATTAAATTAACAAAATGGAGAAACAAAGCTTCTTGGGGACCTACTAACACGAACAGATGAATGAAGTGTAATTGCCCAGTAACACGCTTGTATGCAAATTGCCACTTCCCTAGGGCTGGCCGGCAGTTCGCTCTTTTCGGAGGGGTCACCACCTCCTGGCGCCTGGTCCAGCCCTTCCTCTGTGACTGTGCCATCTCGTCCCCCGGCTCGCACAGATGATTCCCAGTCCACCTGGCTGCTTGTCTTGCCCGGAAACCTGCTCGTTCTCCAGTGAACCGGGGGTGAGGGACTTTTGGCTGTGTGTTTGGGGTCTTGGACTTTGGGGTCCTTGGAGGCTGGGTTTTCCCAACTTGGGAGGGAACTGCTAAGAGCACAGGGACAGGTTCGATATCTTTTAAGAGTTTTCAGAGCCGGGGTCCTCCTTCCACCTCCCAGCAATCCCCTCAAGGATGGCGGCCCCATCTCCTTGTCTGGCAACTTGTAAATGTGGGAGGGGAGCAAAAAATATAGTGACATCAAGGCTGTCCGGTCCCGCGCCGCCGAGACGGATAGCCCGCAGCAGTCCGCTCCCCGGCTCCTCTAGGTCTCCTCTCTCCACCTCTTTTTCTTCTAACCTTTTTTTTTTTTAAAAGAAAACATTTTTAGAGACTTTAATAACTGTGGAAGGATGCTGTAAGGCGGGCAGGGAAATCGATCATTTTTACTCGGTTGTGCGCGATAAAATGTAAGTTTGGGCGATAAATCTTCTTACCTTGAGGGGA
Organism: Scalopus aquaticus; assembly: GCA_004024925.1. Taxonomy (NCBI): domain Eukaryota; kingdom Metazoa; phylum Chordata; class Mammalia; order Eulipotyphla; family Talpidae; genus Scalopus; species Scalopus aquaticus. The sequence goes on along the minus strand of PVIJ01016919.1, from coordinate 3,595 downwards.
AAGAACAGCGTGCCTGGCTATTAACATGACTCCCGTTTGGGAGATTTTAATGAATGGATGAAGCCGGGTCTGAGTTGATAGCACTGCTGCCACCTGCCCGGCGGGACCCCGCGACCAGGCGTGAGCTGGGGAGAGGGCTTCGTTCCTCCCCCCATCCAGGCGAGTGTTGCTTCCCATCTTGTCCTCCGCTGCTATCGACCATCTATTATTTCTGATCAGTGACTCCCCAAATACACAAAAAGCACCCACTGTGTGCAAGATGCCATGCTCAGCACCACGGGAGATGCGAACATATCTCAGAGCTCAGGGCAAGCCGTCCCAAAGAAAAACTCCTCGTTAGGGCCTGGGGCCAACGGGTGGCTGGGTGGAGGGGCATTTGGAGATGTGACTCAGAGGACGCAGCCCAAGGAAGGGACCTGGAATTCTCAGAGCTGTCATTTCTCAAGTGCTTTGGGGAGTCTCACGGAGAGTGGTTTTGAGGTGGGAATTTGACCCTTAGTAGTGGGAATTTGGGGGGAAGGGTAGGGAACACGCTGGTTTTCCAGTCCTGAGTTATCACTTGCTCCCCAAATTTCCGTGAACATTATTAAGAATTTTTAGTGGTCTCTGTGGCCATCAACAGCCAGATGCGTCTCGGCCTGTGGCGGAGGGCGGGGCTGCCTCCCACCCGGAGTCTCCCTGAGTCCTCAGGCCTGTGTCAGCTCCGCTCGGTCCCGCCCAGCGAGAACACACACGGGCTGGGGCCTGCGAGCCCTGCCTCCCAGTCCTCCGTGCGCCGGCCCCGCCTGCCTGTGCGCCCTCGCTACCGCGTTTGCAGCTCTGTGGGCAAAGCCAGGCGCCGGCTCGTGCTTGCTCAGGTAACCCTCGCCCTGGCCTCCCCGCTGAGTGATTTGAACCTTCCCCCTTCAGGCCCCAACTTGGTCCGTGATTTGTGCAGGCGGAAGCCCCGGTGCCGGGACCTGTGCACCCACAATCCCCTTGAACCCAGGTGGTCGATACCAGCAGTGCTGCTCCGGATGTGAGCCCCCCGGGCGCTGGGGAAGGGGGGTGGTGGTGGGTAAACGGGGGAGCCCGCCTGCTCCCAGAGCCCACCTCTCGCGCTGACGGGCAGCAGGTGGCCCTAAGCCGAGCACAGCCAGGGGCAGGGCCAATGGTGACGCTCTGAAGGGGCTCAGGTAGCTGCCACACCTCACGGGGTCAGTGGGTGAGAGGCGGAGTCTGGAAAAAATGGAGGCGGATCACGTGCTTCAAATTGACCCCCCCTTTTTTTTTTTAAAGATGAATCTCCTCCAGTCGCTGGGAGCAAAGCGACTCTCTCCTCTGTGGAAACCGAGCACTGCGCCTCACCGGGGGTCCAGGTGCACGTTTGCGATGTGTGTGTGATGTCGACACTGCTGAAAACAACTCATTAGTGATTCCGAGGCGCTGGAGAGGGCCCCCCAGGGAGGGCTGACGAAGAAGAGCAAGATGTAAGGAGCGGAACATCACAGGACTCAATGAAACAAACAATTGCAAAGGCACCTGTACCTGCACGACGCTTCCAGGTTGTTGTGTAAGTTTGCACACGTGGGTGTACAGGGCGCACATGCAGTATGTGGGTGTAGTGAACAGACACAGTTTTGAAGAAAAATCGGGGCGGGGGGACCTCTGCTGGGGTGAATTTCCAGGGCTGGAGTGGTGGATGGCAGGGAGTGAGGTAGAATGGAAAGTCAGACAAAAGAAAATAAGAGTACACACACACACACACACACACACACACACACACGCACACTCATGCCTCCAACTATATATGCGTTTACATCAAAGTATAGACAGTCCTATAAATTAGTTCAAGGAAAAGTTTTGAGAGTTTTTTTTCTCAGAGCAGCGGAGCTGTTACCCCATAGAACTGCGTGAAGGATCCAGAACAAACAGGTCCAATGCAGAGGCGCGGGAGCTCCTGGGCCCACACAGCTGAGGGCGAGCCCCCTCTCCCGAGAGACAGGAGGGCTCGCTACCGCTTGGCTTTAAGACCAGAAGAAGGAAGAGGGGAAGGGTGCAATTTGGGGGTCCTCCTCAGCTTCGACCTTGGAGGTCCCCCTGGCGCAGGGATGAACTGAACCATAGGAAGGAAAAAGTAATTCTTTGTGCTTCTGTTAAGTCTAGGCTAACAGTAACTCTGACCATTGAAGCAGGGGCCCTCGTGAGAGGGGAGGTGAGCTATTGAGACAACTCTATCAACACAGCAGGTACAAACCCGCACTGTCCCTGGCAAGCCAGAAGACCCGAGCCATCGCCATTAAGAAGGGTCTACATCTAAATTCCATTATCTGCTCCAGGCAAATTGGAGTATTAACATATCTAGAACTCTGGAGCCCAGCGAGACTGAAATTGCTCTTTAATTATGATTCTATTCCAGAAGTGGGGATCTTAGTCTCAAGGTCATGGAGAGACATTGTGAGGCCAGGAGGGACTCATGGCTCCCAGTCCTGGCTTAACCACAAATGTCAGTGCCCCAGGCTGAGTGGGTCTGGGATATCTGCCCATGACCTCTGTGTGGTCTGCTTGGCCTTTAAAGGACTGACAGAGTGACCAAGTTTTGCTGCTAGAGCTCTTTGGAGCTGATGTGTCACGCATTACCAGCTTGGACTGTACGCAAATGTACAGGTTAAGTGACGGACTCCCAGTTGGCTATCTCCAAGTTGTTTTATTGCCTTCCCAGGGTGCTTTTTCCCAAGTACCCTAGAGAGTCTTATTTAATTCAGGAGGTCTACATAGTAATTGAGCCAAGGGAAGGGAGGGATGGGAGGGGAGAAATGACATTTTTCCAGATCATCTACTAATCTGAAATGCCACAATTTAGATAGCATTTTCCTTGACTACAGGAGGAAGGTTATTTGAAGTGGCATAGAGAACAAGATTAACACAAATGGATGCAGGCTTCAGAGGTATAGGTGAGAGAAAGACCCTGATGATACTGGGTGAGCTCCTAGATCTATCCATGCCTGAAGTCTACTCCTTGTGTGACAGGCAAAAATAGCTTCCCCCAAATGTCCGTGTCCTCATCCCTAGACCTCGTGACCATGTACCTTACATGGCAAAAGGGACTTTGTGGGTATGATTAAGTAATCAATGGGGTTATAGACTGCATTGCCTGAGTTGGATCAATGGGTTCACCAGGATCCTTATAAGAGGAAACAGAAGGGTCAGAGTGAGAGAGGAGAGGTGATAATGGAAGCAGAGGGCCAAGTTATGCCATTGCAGGAAGGGGGCCATGAGCCAAGGAGTGTGGGCTTTCTTTGGCAGCTAAAAAAGACAAGGAACAAATTTTTCCTAGAGCTTCCAGAAATAATGCAGCCTTGCTGACATTTTGATTTTAGCTCTGTCAATCAATTCTAGACTTCTGACCTCTAGAAGTGTAAGAAAACAATCTGTGTTGTTTTGAGCTGGCAATAGTAGAAATTGGAAAGTGCCTTGGGCAGATTTGTCCAGGTTTCTCCAGCAAGTGAAGATTCTCGGGCTAGAGATATCAAATGATACCTCTGGGCACCCTCCCCTCCCCTCCCCTCCTCTTCCCTCCCTTCCCCTTCCTTTCTCTCCTCTCCCCTCCCCTCCT
>PVIJ01016918.1:0-31174 GCA_004024925.1 Scalopus aquaticus | reverse complement strand
GGTCTTAGTGATCACGCGCGCACGAGCTCCAAAGCCTCTGTACACGTGAACATCACGGGCTTTGGCTATCCTGTTTACCCGCTCTCAAAGCTCCGCCCCCTCATTCCTCGGGCGCCATCTTGTAATGGCGGACCTAGCTCCTCTCTCCTCCGGCGCCATCTTGTCCTCGGGCGCCATCTTGTCTTACTGCGCCCCACACATAGGGAGCATCAAAACTGGCCAAGGGCACTGCCCAAATTGCTTACCGGTCACTGACCTAGTTCTGCACCCACGCGCACAATTGCAAGACTACTCCGCTTTAGGGAACAATAACAGTGACATTTATTTAACGAACAGGGAGAAACAGAGTTAGGCCAAAATATGGCTGTTACTGTACTTAAAGCAATGTCCAGTCCTTTTAGTCCCAAAGAAGTAACAACGAAGGGCAGTTTCTCGCCACTGCGGACGTGGAACGCCTCTCCCGGACAGCGGCCGCTGCCCAAGATGGCGTCCTCCTGCCTCTGCAGACGCGCAGCAGCCAGACTGCAGGCCGGTTCCACTCACGAGGGCGACACAGGACGCAGCTGCCGTGGTGCCCAGCGCAGCAGCAGGCCAGCGACTCTGAAAACAGCAGCGACAGCGGCCAGATGGCCCCAACTACACTCGCGCACTTCAGGAAGGCTCCTGCTCCAGCTCTGCCTTCTTTCTTCAGAAGCAAAACCGGGAGCGGTTTCCGTCGCTCGGCTGCTTGCAGAGCCTCCAAAGCCGCTGGCCCCAGACTCACTGAAGATGCCAAAGACGCTCAGTCCAGAACTCTGTCCTCGCGGCTCCCAGGCTCCTGGCGCCCATCTCCTCTCCATCCTGGCGGCTGACTCCTTCTTCAGTCCCTTTATTTCTCATCAGTCTCCACCCCAGACTATAAAACCTTTTAGCGCTTCCTCCTGGGGCTCTGTCCTCATCAGCACCCCCCTCCGGGGGGCACCACCTGGACTGGACTTTGGTCTCAGCCCCGTTCCGGGTGGAAAGGGGGTGTCAGCAGTGGGGGAGAGACGGGGGTGGCCTTCAGGGAGAGGACTCTTATTTGGGCTCGTAGCCGTGTCCGGCGCGGCCTCGATGAGGGCTGGGGGCGCTCTGCTCCACCGTGGCATAGAGGCCTGTAGCAGCGGCGTCTACAGCATTCTTCCCCGTGGAGAGCCCAGCTGTGTCCCGGGCTCCTGTGCAGGGTGACGCCGCCACAGGGCATGTGGGATTCCCGTTGGAGGCGGGGGTGTGTCTTTGAGTAAGGGGCCCGCTTGAGTGTGTGACAGTTGTGTTTGGGGCCCGTGAGTGACCTGCTGGTCTCCAGCTCGGCGCCAGCCCGGGTGAGGCGATGCGCCGGCTTGTTGGCGTGGAGCTGGGCCGAGGCGTGGCCCGGCCCATGTGACGCTGTCGTCAGGGTCTTCGAAGACCCTGCCCCGCCCCGGTGTCTTAGTGGCCTTCCCGTCTGTGAACCGGCCAGCCCTGGACGGGGTGTCCTGAATGTGGGCGGGAGGAGTTGTGCTCGGCCAGTGCTGCCGGGCGTGAGGGAGGCCGGCTCGGTTTCCAGGAGTGCAGCAGGGCTGAGGGGGCGGCGGCGGGGGAGCAGGGCAGGAACGCGATGCTGGAGAGTGGGGACAGGGCCTGAGGGGCTGATGCCTCCGGGGTGGCCCAACGCCAGGGCGCGGGCAGAGGGGGCCTCGACCTGCAGGCCACGGCAGGTGTGTGTCGCCTCCTTCTCGACAGGGAGGCCGAGGGCTGGGCCTTAGCCGAGTGGGTGAAGGGACAGAACGGGCCTGCTTGAGGCGGGCGAGTGGGTGGAGGAGGCCTCGGGGGCATTAGGGGATCGTGAAGGCCGCCTCGGTGACCCCGGAGGGGCTTGGCTGTGAGAGGGAAGTTCGGGATCCAGATGCGGGAGAAACGGAAGAGGCGGAGGCCCGAAAGCCGGTCCCTTTCCGTGGCTGGGGAGCATCCCGGAGGGCCTTGAGGCGGTTGGGGGCTGCTCAGCGACCCGGAGGAACGAGGAGGCCGGGCAGGGGCAGCTGGCTGGGCCGTCGGGCCTTGGCCCTGGACTCGCGGTTCCCTGGGGCTGGGGGGCTGAGCAGCCTGGCGGGACGGCGGCGGACGGGCGTCTGCAGGCCGGGGTGGGGCCGCGCGCAGCTCCGGCGGCCCGGTCCGCGTGGGGGCCCGGCCAAGAAAGTGGGTGCCGCCCTCAGCCCCGCGGGGCACAGGCCACAGGCGCGGTCGGGGGAGGCGGGCCTGGTCTGTCCGTGGACGCCAGCGGCTGCGCGGCCATGGGGTGGCAAAAAGGCGGCTTCACAGCGAGGACCGTGAGGTGAGCGGTGCCGGGGTGGGAGACGGGGTGGCTGAGGGCCCCCGTGGGCGGGCGACGGCCGTGTTGACCATCTGAGGTCCTGGCTGAGGCGGTGCCGTGCGGGGTGCGGGTTCCGGGGACGGGGGAGGAGCGGGCTGGAGCTGCACCCCGAGAAGGCGGCGGGCTGTGAGTGCTGAGAGGGTGTTTCCGGGCCCAGCCCGGTGGTGGGGCTGTGGGGTGCGACTCTGACGGGGGTGCTGGGCCGCGACCTGGGGGTATCCTGCGGCGGGGGTGGGGTCGCAGTCCGGTTTGTGCCTGGGGCACGGGGTGAGGCTGTGAGGGGCGCCAGAGGCCCCGGGAGCCGCAGCGGCCGAGTGGGCGTAGCCGTCTCGAAGACACAGGGCGGGGCTGGGGTTCCGGAGACCCCGGGATGGTCTGAGAGCAGGGAGAGAGACGCCGTGTCGCCCACGAGGGGCCAGCCGGCCGCCTCCCTCCCCTGGCTCCTCGGGGAGCCGGGTCTGCGCGGGGCAGAGCTCGGGCCGCGTCCTTCCGGCCCTGGGGACAGTCCACTTCCCAGTGTCCCCCGGACCACAGAGCAGCAGGGTTTCCAGGAGGCCGTGGGTTTGTCGGGCTTTGCCACAGCAGCAGCGGCCGAGGGCGGGGTCGAGGAGCTTACGGGGTCTGAGCTGCTGGGGGCGTTAGCACAGAGGCGAAAGCTGAAATTTGGCCCTAGTGTCTCTCTCTTTGTCCCTCGTCCTGATATCGGAGGCCAGGTCCAGTAGGTCCATTTGTGGGGCCTGGCGTGCCTGTTCCAGTTTTTGGCGTTTATGTCGAGTATCGGGGCAGACTGGCCAGTAAACTGGACGTGAAGAAGGAGGGTGCCTCCGGGGGTATTCGGGTCTCGATGGGGGTGTTTAGCTGTAGCCGCGGCGAGTGGGGCTTTCAGCGCGGCCCGGGTCCTCTGGCTTTATTGAGTTCGCTGTGGTGTGGGTGTTTCCGCACTCCTCAGGAGGGGTGGCCCTGGCATCTCGGAGCCGCCGTCCGGGGGGCTCAGTACGAGGAAGGGCCTGACCTGTGGCGGGGCTGTCCCTCTGGCCATGAAGGTGGTCAGCATGGTCTCGGGCCACCTGCCGTCCCACGAACGGGGCGTGGGGCGAGGCCTGGTAGAGACCTGCCCAGGCGAGGTGACGGGCTTGGGTGAGGTGAGGAAATGCCTTTCTAAACTCGGAGGGGTTCTGAGAAGGACCCCAGCTTCCCCCCAGCTTTCCCGCGGTCTGGGTGGGTGGGCGCTGCAAGGGACTGCTACCGGCCAGGGCTGCAACTCCCCGCCCTCACGGGGACGCGGGGTGGGGGGCTGGAAGGGGTGGGGACGCGGGGTGGTTGGGGAGGAGGTCAGAGGGGTGGAGGGTTGTGGGGAGGGGGCTGTTCAGGGGGCCCGGAGCAGGGAGGGGCGATAACCGGGAGGCGGCTCTCTGCAGGATCTGGGTTGGTGAAACTGCAAGAAGGAGCCGATGGGGCGAGCGGGTTTTGTGGAGGGATGGTGGGGAGTGATGCGCACAGAAGCCTGCGTGTCGGGGACCTCAAGCCATTTGCCATTTCCGCCGAGGGAAGGCTTCGAAGCCTGCACGCGTCGGGCGGGCGTGCTGGTCCAGGCGTCGGTGGTTATCTGGTCAGCGGCGGGCCGGTGTCGGTGGGGACCCGGATCGGCCATTTGGACTTTATGGTTGGCGTTAGCCCCACCTCGGAGGTCGTGGGGGAGGCGTTGCCACGTGGCGCGGAGGCAGCTGGTGGCGGAGCGGGAAGGAGGCCTTGACTGGAGGCCTCAGGGCCGGAGGCAAGAGCAGACTCTAAGAGGCTCTGCCTCCGGGGGAAACCCCCCCTGATTGCAGCCTTCTCCGGCCACTGGCCCTCCCGCAGCACCTTCGGGCTCGGCGAAGCCAGCGGTGGCCAAGACGCCTTAGTGAGCCAGAGCGTTCCTGCCTGGGTCCTCAGACGAGCAGAGGGAACAGCGTCGGGGAGGGGGGAGGGGGGAGGGGGCGCAGCCGGGGCCTCACTCCCGTCCTCGCCCCGGGTTTTGGCCAGAATGTCAGAAGCCTTTGCAAAGCGGGAGGCCGAGAGCCCCGCGCTGGCGCGGCTTTGCTGGACGCCCCGGGACGCCCCTCTGGCGCGGCCGTGGGCCTCACGGGCTGAGGCGCCGGCGGGGTCTCCTCTGCGGGGAGGTGTCTGCCGGGCAGGGTCACTGCTGCGCATCTGGCCAGCGCACCGGGGTGGGCCGGAGAGGCGATCGGCAAGCGCCAGGTCGCGTCTGGAGAAGAGGCCGTGTCTGCACGTGGGCTTCAGGCGCCTGTTTGCCACCAGGTCGCAGGATGATGCCACACGAGGCGGCCTCCCCGGGCCTGGAGAAGCGGGAGGCGTTCGTGCGAGCGGTTTCCAAGGAGCTGGTCGGAGAGTTCCTGCGGTTCGTGCGCCTTGACGTAAGTTTTCTGTTTGGTTTTATTGTGCCTTTGACTGTTGACGTAAAGCGTTCAAAGTCGTGTCCGCAGGTGAAGCGGCCACCCCAGAGAGCCCGCAGCGGTCAAGGTTGGTTTGAAGCCCGGCTGTGCCCGGGGGCGGCTGGGTGATGTCACACTCGGGCCTCTGTCCATCTGACGGATGCTGTGGCTCCTCGCGGGGGCCGGGGCGGGGGCGGCCCTCGTTCTGCCGGTCAGCGCCGCGGAGGCCTGGGTGGGGAGGACCGCGGCCCCGCCGCGCTCGCCGTGGTGTGCGAGCAGGCGCGTGCTGCGGCGCCCGCGGCCGGTCAGCAGCTTGTTGTCGCCCCTGCTGACGCCGTAGGCCGACCGGGCGCAGCAGACTGAGCTGGCGGCACGAGCTGAGTCCCGGCGCCGCCAGTGCGGGAAGCGGAAGCGCCGCCTTGGGGGCAGCTCCGGGGCCGCGGGCCCTGCGGACGGCACCCTCAAGGTGCTGTCCCGGCGCCCGCCTGCTGCATCTGGGTTGCGGAGCCCCCGATTCTGCCAGGCGGCTGTGTCCGTGCACAAACAGCCGGGCTTCGGGACACGCAGCAGTGTGCTGGCCTGGCCCGTCTCACGCTGCTGGGCAAGGCCCTCCCTGGGCAGGGCGCCGGACTCTGGTTTCGCCGGCCCTGGTGGGGACTAAGGCGGAGTCTTAGCCTGAAAGTGCTGGGAGCCTCTCGGGGCTGAACAGCCCGTCCTGCTGCGGGGGGCGGGCGGGCTCAAGCACCGCTCTGCCCCGCGGTCAGCGAGGACCAGGCCGCCGGCAGAAGGCGTGGGGGTCACTCCTCGCCGCCCCGTGGCGCGCCAGGACCTGGGCGGGGCAGGGACGGCCGCGCAGGCGCGTGAGGTCACGGGTGCAGCCAGCGCTCGCAGGCAGCTCTCGGGCCTGGGTAGGGGACGGGCGCGGGAGGCGCTAGTGCGCTGCTGCGGACGGGGGTCTCGCCTCGTGGGGCGCGGGGCCGCCTCTGTCCATGCGTCTGCCACAGCCGTGGGGCAGCGGCGCTTCGCACGTGTTCCGGTCGGCGTTCCTCGTCGTCAGGAAGCGTCTGGAGCGGGATGTCGGAGCCCACAGAAGTTTTATCTTCGACTTTTTGAGGCGCCTCCGAGGTGGTTCCCAAGGTGGCCGCCAGTTCGCATCCCGCCCAGCACGTGGCCCGGGCCCGCCCCGAGGCCCGTTTGCTCTGCCCATTTGTTTGGTGGTGTCACTGCAGCGACATCGGCACCTCAGGCGCTTCCTTGGGGTCGGTCTGGGCCCCGCCTCCTGCCGTTCCCAGCCTCCCCACGGCTTCCCGGGGCCCTTCTGCTCGTTGAGGCCGAGCTCTGAGCCGGCACCACGCTAACACTTGGCCTTTCCTTCCGGGTGGTTACCAGGCGGGCAGACTCATGTTTTAATCTGAAATGTAACGTTTGTTTTACAGAAAGATGCTTCTGACCCTTTCAGCCTCGCCGAGCTGCTGGAGGAGCTGTCGCGGAAGCAGAGGGAGCAGCTCTGGCAGCGGCTGAGGGGCCTGCTGACCGCGGAGCTGCTGGAGCGCCCGGTGCACTGCTGGCCGGCGCAGGCCCTGGGGGACGGCGACATGGACACGGAGCACGCTTCAGAGATGGTCGTGCCGCTCCCAAAACTGGAAGCTTGACCTTTGTTAAAGAATAATTGTGATTGTGTATAGTCGAGCTATAAGTTAAGAAAAACTCTGCCGTTGGAAGTCGGGAATATTCAGAGCCACCTGTGGTAGTTTGCTTCCCAGCCCTGCCCACGTGAATCAGGCGTCCAGCATGGACATCCTCTTCAGACAACTAGCTTGTACTCAACTTTGATTTGCTTTTAGAAGGAGCTAGAATTGTGGGCTTGCTTTTCTTAAATGTATTTAGTAAATTTTAAATTCCCTTAGTTGATTTAATCGTACTTCAATTTTTGTCACTCACAGAAAAATAACACAGAGGTGATTTGCGCAGTCACCTCTGTGGTCCTCGCTTCCGTGTCCGTCATAAGCGAGAGCGAGAACTACGAGGCCTTGCTGGAGTGCGCGGTCATCTTAAACGGTAGGTGACCGGGTCCCTGCGTGTCGTGGTCGGGCGCTGTGAGCGACGCTGCGGGGAGCAGCCAGGGCGGCGGCCTCGGCGGCAGGCGCCTCCCTCAGCTGGGAAGGGCCCCAGGTCGCTTCAGCTGCCCTGAGCAGCAGCCCCGAAGGAGGGCTCCGCAGCCGCAGAAGCGCGCGAGGTAGGGGGGCGCGCCTGCGGAGCCGCTGACTGCGCCTTCGCGGGCTTCTTGGGGTGCTTGCCGCCTCCCCACGGCACGAGCCCGCGAAGGGCAGAGGCCTACCTGGTGGTCAGCGCCAGAGGGCTTGCTGTGGCCTAGCATCGTGGGACGTGGGCTGGTTTCCCGGGAATCGGCCGTCAGCGGGACCCACGAAAGTGCTGACTCCAGGGAAGTTTTACTCCACTAAACTTACGTCTTGCTTTTTTCAGGTTTTAGCTAAACTGAAATTATAGTTATTAATTTAGAAGGAACATTAATCTGAGTTACTGAGCAGATTCCTTATAAAAACTTGTAGATGGATGCAAAAGTGATTTTAAGTCGTGATTTTGAGGCGCAGTCTCCTGCTCACCGCCACAAGCCCCCTCCCCGGGCGAGTGTCTGGCAGGCCCCTTACTGAGCCGTTCATTCTCGGGCACTTGGTTACGTTAGCTGTTGTAGTCAGAATCCTTGCATGGAACTAACTGTCTTATGAAGAAGTTGCCCCTAATCAATGTAAAAGTAGCATCCAGGTGTTTTCTGAATCCTTCGGCCAGTCAGCGCGAGTGCGGCAGAGGGGTTGTGCGACCGCTGTGACCGCCCCGCCCCGCCCGCCTGTTCGCGCTGGCGTCCTGGGGCCGGCCGCCTGCCGCTGTCCTTAGGGGCGTGTAATTAGTATTACTAACTCAGTTCTTGAGCTTTTCTGTTAATAAAGCCCTGCAGCTTTATGGTCACCAAGCAGCCGCTTCTGTTGTTCTCACCAGGAGGCCAGGCTTGGGGGCCAGGTGTCAGGGGCCTGCTGTGGTGGGCCGGGTCCTCAAGCCCGACTGCCAGGCGGCCTGTGCTTGCCCCGGAAGGGCCTCGTGTCCGCCTGCCGTCCGCGGGGGCTTGGACGCTGTCCCCTGCTGGGTCTCCTAGAACTAAAGTTCTCTGTTCTTCTGGATCTGCTTTTAGGAGCAGGAAAGCAGTTTTTAACAATCGCCATTTCCATTCCCTAAATAAGGTGTATAAGTCTGGCAAATTAAATGTAAAGCAATGTTTGCTTTAGTAGCTTTCACTTGTCTGCATGTCACAGTCGTCCACACTGTGAGTCTGGACGCACGTCCCTTCTGCACTGACCGTTGGTCACTGTGCTCTCAGGAATCCTGTACGCACTGCCCGAGTCTGAGCGGAGGCTGCGGAGCGCCATTCAGGACCTGTGCGTCAGGTGGTGGGAGAAGGGCCTGCCCGCCAAGGAGGACATGGGGAAGACGGCGTTCGCCATGCTGCTGCGGAGGAGCCTGGAGACGAAGACGGTGCGTCTGCCTGGGGTGCTCGGCCTGAGGCCAGGTGCCGTGCGTCAGTCGGGCCTGCTGCCGCGTGGCCTGGCTGCGGCGTCTTTCAGTGGAGACTCTTTCTGTTTTATTGTTTTGTTTTTTTACGTAGAAGAGCTGGGGTGCAGGCCAGAGGTGTGGGGGTGAGAGGACTCCCCAGAGACAGTGGGGAGCAGAACAGGCGGATTGGCTGAAGTACACTGCTGAGGGGAGCAGCAGGGAGACAGGGGGGTCTGCTGCACCCTGTGGGAAGCCCCCGGGGATTGAACTCGCGCTGCCGATAGCTTCATAGGCTGAGACTGAACCCCTGAGCCCCAGGGAGGCCCTGAATAGAGTATTCTCGAGGGCAGTTTGGAATGGGACCTTGCCGTGTGTGAGCAGCTTCTCACATCCTGTTCCTCGCGCTCCGCCAGGGTGCAGACATATGCCGGCTCTGGCGCGTTCACCAGGCCTTGTATTGCTTTGATTATGACCTGGAGGAGAGCAGGGAAATCAGAGAGATGCTGCTCGAGTGCTTTATCAGCGTCAGCTACATTAAGAAAGAGGAGGTGAGTGGGTTCTTTTTGGTTTGCTCAGATCTGCTTTTTGCACGTTTTTAATGGTGCGTTTCCTTACTGAGGGGAAGCTTGCCGCGCTCGGAGTGGCCACGGGCTCAGGCTGCCTCCCGCGCGGTCTCCTGGCGTGTGGCTGCTGGGGCCGGGCCGGGGAACGGCGTCTCACAGCCGCGCTCGGTTCACCCTTCCTCAGACGGGGGCCGGGGCTGCACCTGGATTCGGGGCCCTGACTCCAGAGGCTGCGTCTCTCCCGAGCGTGCAGTGCCCAGCGGGCCCCGTCTGCGTCCAGCGCTGTGGAGGCCCCTGTGCCCTGCTGCGCTGCTGGCCCCGGCGGGGCTGGCCTCGTGCGAAGGGCGCGGCTGGAAGCAGGGGTCACCGCCTCCTGCGCCGCGCGCCTGTTGGGGCGCCGCGCGCTGTTTGGGCACGGCCCTCGTGTCCTCTGAGGAGGCGTCCGCGCCGCGCAGCCAGAGGTTGGTCTGTTTCGCCCGCGCCTTTAATGTCACGTTCTATTTTTTCACTTACAGGGAAGAAGATTTCTTAGTTCGCTCTTCAGTTGGAATATAAATTTCATCAGAATGATCCACGGCACTATCAAGAACCAGCTGCAGGGGCTGCAGAAGTAAGTGCCGGGGTGTGGGGCGCTTGGCGCGTGTCGCTGCCGGCGGGGGCTTCCCCGCGTAGCGAGTCCGTTTGCAGCAGTGGCCACGGGAGTCGGATTTTAATGGGTGGCGTGTTTCTGAGTCATCAGGTCATTGCGGGCTGACCCCCCACCACGGCCAGCAGCAGCCGGAGACGGCGCCCGCGCCCTGGAGGCGCCTGGTCGGGCCGGCGAGCCCGGGCTGGGCTGCGGTGCTGGCCTCAGCACGGAGCTCCGCTGTCTGCCCCTGCGCTCTCCCCTTTCTCCTTTCTGAACGGAGGGTTGAGCCAACAAACTTCTAAACTCCAGTTCTGAAGTCCCCCTAAGGGCGGCTGCCCCCTGGGCCTGCGGGAACTAGGAACCTGGAAAGCCCCAGACGACTCCAAGTTGGAAATTGGGTTTTGGGCTGTCTTCTCAGGCTTTCACGGGAAACAGTGGGGCCTGGGCCGCCGTGGCGAGGGGGGCTTGGATTCCCCTTCTCAAAGCGTGTCCTCCCACCCCGCACAGCAGCCGTGTCTCCAGCGCCGAGCGAAGCGCTGGCCTCGGCGAGCGTCCGGCCTGCGGAGCTGGAGAGGGCACCTGCGGGGCGGGTCTAAGCCGTACCCACCCTTTTCTGGCCAGGTCTCTGATGGGGCATGTCGCGGAGATCTACTTCAGAGCTTGGAAGAAGGCTTCAGGAGACATTCTGGAGGTATCTGCGTTTTATTAAATGCTGCTCTTCGGCAGAGTTCTAGCCTAGTCACGGGCCACTGATGCCTGTCGGGACAGTCGGCGGGTCCCACGTGCGGACGTGTGGCACTCTGGGCTTCGCGGGGTGCGCAGCGCCAGTGAGATCGGGGTCCCGTGCTCTGGTCGTCTGGAGCAGGACTGCCCAGCCGCGTGTGGCTCTTGGGGTTTAAACTGAATTGAGCTGTGTTGTAAACGCAAGAAAGACGCCATGGGCCTCCCCGGGGGCGCAGCGGTTGGGCGCTGCGCTGTGGAGCTGTCGGCAGCGGCAGCGCGAGTTCCACGCCCGGCCGGGGAGATTCCCACAGGACGCGGCAGACCCCTCCCGCCTCCCCGCTGCTCCCCTCAGCAGTGTGTTTCTGTCGATCTGCCTGTTCTGCTCCCCACTCTGTCTCTGGTGAGCCCTCTCACCGCCCCACACCTCTGGCCTGCACCCCAGCTTGTGTGCAAAACAAATAAAACCTTTAATAAAAAAAAAGAAAGGAGGACGCCGCCTACGCGTGTGGAGAAGCAACATGTGAACAGCACAGGCCCTGCCTGGCGCGGGGGCCCCAGGGCACGCTGAGTGAGTGTGCTGCGGTATACAGGGCTGAACCAGTGTTACTGAAGTGATTTTGTCCCTCCCGTTTCTGACGAGGGCGCTGGGGCCGGAGCCAGCGCTTGTCCTCTGGGTGCGGCCCGGCCGTGGCCGCAGCGCCGTGTGCAGCGGCCATTCTGGAGACCCAGACGGCCTGACATCCCCGCATCTTCCTCAGAGCTGGGCCTCAGGTGTCTCTCTCCCTGTGGTCAGGAAGGGTCTCGGGAAGCCGTGTCCTCCTGCCTGTCCTCGGGCTGGGGCCCGCCTCCCGCATGTGCGTTTCCAGCGGGCGAGTTTTATTGCTCCATTTTCTCAGGCCTTGTCCTCTTAGTTGTACAGTGTCTGATTTTTTTTAGGGGAAAAGGCAGGATAAAACACTCAGTGCCTTTTTTGGGTGACATGCGGCAGGAAAACTGTTCACAGCAAAGAGCGTTGTCCTTTTTCTGCAGTGGAGTTTATAATTAGAAACTTATTTTGTGCTGAGTTTGTACTAACAAGTTGTCCTTCTCAATTTTCCTCCCTCCTTTCAAATTTTTAAAACAAATTCCAAATAGGAAATTTCATTTCAGGATCTTCAGTGCCTCTCTGCAGGGGGCTGTGAGGTGCCATTATCACGCCTGTTGAAAAGAACGGTCATTTTCGGTGTTTTTAGAGCCGGTCAGGCCGTGCTGCATTTTCTCTGCTTTGTCTGGGGGAGTCTCCGCGCTGTTTTGGGATCAGAATCCGGGAAGTGTCCCGAGGGCATTTGCTCTTGTTTTGCTTGGTCCCTCAGAGCCTCCCTCCCGCCCCTCTTCCACCTGAGGTGCAGGGACCTGCCAGAGCACTGGCCCGGCCCCGTGGGCGCCCCCGTCTGGCCGCCGCCCGCAGGCGCTGTGGGGCCACACTGGCAGGCGTGGGGCTGAGGTGTGCGAGTCTGGGGTGCTCGCAGGCGGCGGGGAAGAGGCTGGTGCTGGGGTGTGGGCTGCGCCTGCATCTCCTGGAGCGCTGCGAGGCCAGGTGTGGGCAGAGCGTGACGCATGGCCCAGTCCCTCGCCCTGCTCTGGCCCCGGGCCGAGCGCCGCGGTTCCGGGGGCGCTGGTCTTGGCCGCCGGGGGGCGCGGTGCCGGCTCTGGGGAGGCGCCGGGGGCACCCAGTTGGGGCGACTCCGAAGCCGGGGCCCGGGCCTGCACAGCCTCGGAGCCGTCCGGCGCAGACCGGCCTGCGGGGTGCGGGGCAGCCGCCCGGGGCGGAGGCAGCGGCCGGAGCAGCTCTGCCCGTGGTGCGCCTCTCACGCCGCGCTTCTTGCAGACCATCGAGAGCACCTGCCTGCAGGACCTCATGTTCCACGGGATCCACCTGCCGCGGAGGTCCCCGCTGCACGCCAGGGTGCGCGAGGTGAGAGCCGCCGCGCCGCGGTTCCCGACGCCGAGCCGGGGCTGCGCGTTCCTGGGGCGGCACGGGCGGCGGCCTGTCCTGCGCACCCCCCCGGGAGCCAGAGGCCGCCTGCCCCGGGGGAGCGCTCAAACTCCGGCCTGGGGTTCGGCAGGCCCGGTGGAGGGTTTCGCGTTTCTTTCGATGAGGTTGTTTCTGAGGCGCACGAGTCCAGGTGAGCTTGTCGCGTGAAAGCCAGCGGCCTGCAGGCCTCGGCTGCTCGGCCTCCTGACCCCGCGAGGCCGCCGGGCGCTGGCCTGGGGGCACGTCCAGGAGCAGCTCCCTCCGGGGATGAAGCTGCTGTTACTCTGACTCGTAAGTGGCCGGTCACCCCGGGATGGCGCACCCCGCGCTGGTGGCCCGAGGTGTCCGAGGGCAGAGGCCCGAGACAGACACCTGTGCCTGCCCCCGCGGGAGCGGTGTGGCCGGGCCGGGCGTGGGCGGCACGTGGCGAGGACACGGGCGTCTCTCTGGGCCCAGGCCCAGGCCGCGCTCCTCTCCCGGCCTCCTGCGGCGGCCGCCCTGACCGCAACATCAGTGCAGGGGTCACTGCTCGGCAGCTTTGTGGAAAAGGGGGTGAGAAGGAAGGGCCTAGACTTG
This sequence comes from Scalopus aquaticus, assembly GCA_004024925.1. Classification (NCBI taxonomy): domain Eukaryota; kingdom Metazoa; phylum Chordata; class Mammalia; order Eulipotyphla; family Talpidae; genus Scalopus; species Scalopus aquaticus. The sequence goes on along the minus strand of PVIJ01016918.1, from coordinate 18,306 downwards.
TCAGGTGAAATGCGCCCCAGACGCCGCGTCCCGCACGCTCCTGCACTAGCTGCGCTTTCACGTCACTCTCAGACGAACATTTTTATGCCTAAAAGCCACGGACGTGTGTGCTTTGAAGGAATGACTTTCACTTAAATCACACTATAAAACTGTTTCAAATGAAGGGCCCCATGGGTCCTACTTGGTAACGCAGTCTATAAAAAGCAACCCTTGTCGCTTCATCAGTTGAAACTCCTGAATAGGGCCTCCCTGGGGGCGCAAGGAGTTACCTCAGCACGAAATTCCACAGTCCGCAGCCCCTGCAGCACGAGTGCGCTCCCCGTCCAGGACGCTGCCCACAGGGCGCGGCAGACCCTCCTGTCTCCCCGCTGCCCCCTCAGCAGTGTGTTTCCGTCCATGTGCCTGTGCTGCTCCCCGCTGTCGCTGGTGAGCCCTCTCGCCGCCCCACGCCTCTGGCCTGCACTCCAGCTTGTGTGCATAAATAAATCTTTTTAAAAAACCTCCTGAATCAGACAGTAGTCCCCAGGCACCTTCCTTCCTTTTCGTAAAGTTGCTCGCAGCTCACTAGAGCGCTGGTAGATACCGTGTGATCGTTTAGTTTTCCTTTTTTTGCTCATGTCAGCTCTGAATTAAGTGAGTTAAGGCAGGTGAGCCTGGGGATTGTGGAGACGCGTTTCTGTGGGGTCGGGTGTGGCTGTGAGGGGCCAGGGAGCGGGTGGCCGTCGAGCCCCGTCCCTGCCCTGGTCACTGCGCTGTGCCTCCCCGCGGGAGCCCCCGGGCGCTGCTGGGACCCGGGTTTGGAGCCGCACAAGCCCCCCGCCGGGCTGCCTGGGTTGCCGCAGGGGAGCTTCACCTCTGCCCAGGAGCACCTCGCGCCCACCCGGCACCCAGCAGCCACGCCAGCTTTCCACAGCGCTTTCCAGGCAGAGCCTCAGGGAGGCCCCGGCTGCTCACGTGTCTGGGCGAGGGCGGGACGCGGAGGCCCCGTGGCCGGCAGGAGGCTGCCCAGGGCCTGCTGCTGCTGGCCACTGCCCTCTGGTGGGCGCAGGGCCTGTGCCGGCCTGGCCTGGCGCTTGGGGGCTCCGTCCTCGCCCAGGAGGCCGGGAGCTGCTCCCCCTCCCCCCACTGCACATGGGAAGGCCGAGAGCGCCTCCCCTGGGCACCAGCCGGCGTGTTCTGGAAGGTTCCCCGCAGAGGGTCACAGGCCGTAGCTGCTCCGCACGGTCCCCCGCTTTCGGCGGGAATTGGGGGCGGAGCAGGATGCCGGCGTCACGCGCCGCCTGGCAAGGCCACGCCGGCCGGTCCCTTGGGCTCAGGCGCCGCCTCAGCCGGGGCAGCAGCAGGCCCTGGCCGGGTGGGCGCCTCTCACAGGCGGCCGTGCGGGCCGGCCCCGGGAACCTTGGGCAGCACCGGGGCCCTCCGCGCCGGCAGCCCCACGGCCTCCCTCGGCCCACGCCCGCCCTGTTGGAGCCGGAGGTCGCGGCCGCGGCTGTTGGCGGGGAGTGGGAACTGGAGCGCGCCCCACGTTCCGGTCCAGGCGCCTCCGGCCTGCAGCGCGCCCGAAGCAGCGGCGGCCCCTCTCCCCGGGGCGGTTTCGAAGCCCGTCTCTCCTCTCGCGGCTGCAGGTGCTGAACTACTTCCACCAGCAGAAGAGGGTGCGGCAGGGCGTGGAGGCAATGCTGCACCGGCTCTACCAGCCGCTGCTCTGGCGCGGCCTGAAGGTGCGGGCTGGGCGGGTGTTTGGTTCTTGCCTCTGAGGCATTTCTTGGGCCGCAGTCGGCGGGCCCCCGGGGGCGGCGGCTCTGGGGGTGCCACCAGGCTTCTGGGGCGGTGCCCGTGGCCGTCGTCTGGCCGTCGGGGGCTCTGGGAGCCGTGCCTTCTGTCCTGAGACCCTTTCCTTGCAGGCCCGGAACTCGGAGGTGCGGTCCAACGCGGCGCTGCTGTTCATCGAGGCCTTCCCTGTCCGCGACCCCAGCCTGGGCGCCGCCGACATGGACAGCGAGATCCAGAGGCAGTTCGAGGAGCTCTACGTGCGTGCCCCGCTCTCCCGCAGCCCCCTCTGCCGAGTTGAGGTCTCCGGCACAGGCTGCGGGGGCTGCGCCGTCTGGGGTTGGGCCACAGCCTCGGGGCGTCGCTGGCTGTGAGCGGGACGGGGTGGGGTGGGGTGGGGCGGGGTGGGGTGGGGTGGGGCGGGGTGGGGCTGCTGTCACCCTCCGAGGCCTGCGTGTCCTGCTCCGCAGCTGAGCGGCTTCCTGGGCCTGAGTCGTGCCACGCCCCTCGGGGGGCCGGCCCCTGACTCGCAGCCCTGCCCGTTGCCGCCTGCTTGGGGGCACTTAGGGCGAGGCGGGGCTGCGCTGCTGGGATGTGAGAAGCCTCCCGTGAGAACGTCGACAGGCATCTCCGCGTGGGGCCGACGCGTCCCGGCGCGTCTGTGGGACGGGCCTGCCGGCGGTGCCGAGGCAAGGCCGCGGGGTCTCCCAGCCACGGGGTTGCCCCCGCGCGGCAGCCAGTTCTCACGGGAAGGGCCTGGGACGCGGGTCCTGCAGGCCAGGCCGCGCTGTGGCCGCCTGATTCGTCTCTGCTCTGCTGCCTTTCAGTCAAGCCACTAAGTGAGATCCTATTTGAGGGAAAAAACCTGAAAAATTGAAGTCAGCTAAATGTTGTCTCATAACAAAAGATAGTAAGTTCTAAATAATCACTCTAAATTTCAAAAGTCTTGGACTGTAGAAAAAACATTAGTGCCGTGGTTGTTTTTAAAATTGCCTGTTTTTTAGTCCAGATAGATACTTAGGTTTTTGAGACTCAGACGCTAACAAATGGTCTCAGAGACTGTCACTGTCTAAGTGTGATTTTAAAAATCTTTTGAAAATTAAAGAGATGGTTGAGGGAAAAAAGTAAAGACGCAATAACAAAACTTGAACTTTACGTCAGGCTCAACACGCAGCAGGGAAGGCTCGGGAGCCCCGCGGGCCCTTTCGGGAGAGGGCCAGTCCGCCCGAGGGGCGCTGTTCTGCGTGTCGGCACCCCCAGGCGTTCTTTATTTTTTCTTGACGCTTCGTTTATGGTTTGGCCACACAGAGGGTTTTACGTTCAAAGTCTTGTTTTTCCGGAACTGCCAGGAGGTTTTGCGCTGTTGTCTAGCACAGAGGCTTCGGGCCCTGGGGACACCGGGCTGTTGGCGCTTCTCCCTCTGCGGGTGCTGTGGGTGAGGCTGTTCCATTGCGTTCCTGGTGAAGTTGTGTCCCTCTCCCGGCTGCTGGGGGCGCGGCAGCCAGCGGCTGAGCCTCCGAAGGGCCGAGGAGCCACCTCGTCTGGGCCGTGGCCAGGGCTGCCAGCCCGCCCGTCCGAGGGCAGAGCCGGCCCCAGAGCCCGGCGCGCGTCCTGTGCTGGCCGCGTTTCACGGAACGTCCTTTTTATTTTCTCACCCAGTTAGACGTGTGAGAACCGCATTTACGTGTTGTGGCCAGACCTGCGTGGCCGGGCCCGGTGCCGCGCCGAGGAAGCGGTCTTGCGTGCGGATGGGCAGGGGTGACCTGAGGGGTGGGCAGCGCTGACCGGCCCCGGCCTGCAGGGGCCCCGCTGCTCGCGGCTCTGTCCGTGCTTCTCAAGCCCCAGTTACGTGGAAGCCTTTTCAAGGCAGATCGAGGCTCCCGTGGGTGTGGATGTCGGGGTACAGCGACTCCTGCAGGAGACGGCGGCCCCCAGAGCATGTTCCCGGGGCGCCGGCCACGTCCCTGGGGACGAGCGTGAGGCACTGGTGGGAGCCGAGTCTGAGCCCCAGGAGTTCAGGGCGCGGCCCTGACCCCCCTCAAACTGCGTGTCCATTTCCCGTTCTCAGCGGCCTCCGCGTCGGGGGCTGGGGTGGCCACCGCGGCCTGGGCGGCCTCGGGGCGGGCGCCGCGCCGGGGTCTCAAGCCCTCTCCCTCCTGCTTGCAGGGCCTTTTGGAGGACCCCTCTCCGGTGGTCCGCTCCACGGGGGTCCTGGGGGTCTGTAAGATCACGTCCACGTACTGGGAAATGATGCCCGCGGCCACCCTCGTCGACCTCCTCAGGAAGGTGACCGGGGAGCTGGCCCTCGACACCAGCTCCGCCGACGTGCGCTGCGCCGTGTTCAAGGTGAGCGGGGCCCCGGCCGTCATGTCCAGTGTCGTTCTCAGAGGCGACTCCGGGGCTTCCCACAAGGCCGCCTCGGTCAGGACTGGCTCTCTGTGCGGGTCCAATCACGCTCTGTCCCGCGTCTTGGGAGGAGGCGCGCGGGCTGGCTGGGGGCTCGGCCCGGAGGTCTGCTGGCCGGGGCTAGGCCCGGTGGCCTCCGACGGAGGGCGCCCCGTCCCCCTGCTGGCAGCCCGCGCCCTCTGCCCTCTGGCCCCTGTGCTGCCGGCGGCTGCTCGGGCCCTGCTCGGCCAGATGCCGCGTGAGGTCCTCGTGCGAGGCCAGCCGGGTCCCCCCACTGCCGGCCAGCGCGGGGCCACGTGACAGCCCTCGCCCTTCGCTCCCTTTGCGGGGTGGCTGAGTGCCGTTTTCGGGGCACACCGTCAAGATCCGATACCAGCTGTGGCTTTTTTGATGCCCCAGCACAGCCGCCAGCAGCTCAGGCTCTGTGGGGGCAGCTCACCCACAGTCTCGGCCTTGCGGGCGTGGGTGGTGGGAGGAGCCAGGCTGCACTCTCCGGGCGAGTGCCGGAGCGACGCCCCTCCCTCGGGGCCAGGCCGGCCTCCCGCGCCCCTCACCCGTCCTTCCGTGTTTCCCGACCCGCGCCTGTCCTGCTTGGCCCTGGGCCCGCTCCTGGGCGCTGACCCCCGTGGCGGGGTCCTGGGGCCCACTCAGCCGCCGGACCCACCTCAGCGCCCTTCCCCCGTCTGCGCCACCCCCAGGAGGCCTGTGCTCCCCGCCTGCCCTTCTCTGAGGCGGCTGCCCCACCTCTGCTGTGCTCACCGCTCTGCACCCCGCACCTTGCCCCTCCCCCAGAGTCTTGGAGCTCTGCCGGCCGCCCCCGCCACGGCAGACGGGGCCGCTCCCGGGGGCTCAGCAGTCGGCAGGAAGGGGCGTGGGGGACCCTGTGGCCGTGAGGGCCGTGGGGGCTCAGTGCTGGGGGCTGCACCGTGCACGTGGGCCGGGGGCCGGGCCGGGGGCGGGCGCAGGGTTCTGGGCCACGAGCTGCATGTGCTTAAGGTCTGAAAAAGTTGTGCGCTAACGTAATTGCTTCGGCACGCGCTGCATGCTTCCTAAAACACTTTGATGCATGCAAGAACTGGGGTGCAGGCCCGAGGTGAGACGGAGCGGGGAGCAGAGAGGGCAGATCCCCTGAAACACACTGCTGCGGGGAGCAGCCGGGAGGCAGGAGGGGCCTGCCGCGCCCGGTGGTCAGCGCCCTGGCCACGTGGACTCGGGCCTCAGAGACAGCTTCACGGTGCGGAGACCGCCCCTGCCTCCCCGGCCCGTCCCCTCTGCCCCGTCAGTCTTCACGGCAGCCCTGGCTGCCCCCTCGAGGCCGCTCGGAAGCACGGCCGGACGCCTGGGCCCCGCGGTGCGTCTCCGCTGTCCGGAGGGTGCTCTCCTGGCAGCTGACGGGCCATGGGCGCAGCCGTGGGCCTCTGCCCTGGTGCCTGAGACTGGGGCTGTGGACCGTCGGGAAGGGGCGGGGCCGGCGGGACCCACCCACCAGCAGCTGCCTCTGGGCGCCCCGCGGCTGGCCGGGGGAGGCGCCGCCAGAGTGCTGTGCTTGGGCGTGTTGGAGGGGACCCGGCCGACCGCGTGTAGCTTGGAGTTCCTTAGAGTATTTCTCATAGGAAGGTTTTGGAAAAGTTTTTCTGGAGGTAGGTTTGCTTTCCTTGTCGTTCTAGAAGAGGCAGGACTAAATGTTCTTGACTGAATTTCACTTACCCAAGTTTTGCTGTTTGTGCTGATTCTGCTGCGGCCGCCCCCGCAGTGCCTGCCCGTGGTCCTGGACAACAAGCTGAGCCACCCGCTCCTGGAGCAGCTGCTGCCGGCGCTGAGGCCCAGCCTGCACGACAGCGCCGAGAAGGTGCGGGTGGCCTTCGTGGACATGCTGCTCAAGGTCAAGGCCGCGCGCGCCGCCAAGGTGGGTCCAGGGCGCGGGGGGCACAGGGGCGCAGGCCTGCTCGGCCGCCAGCGAGTGCCGTGTGCTTTGTGATTTTCGCTGCCGGTTCTCAGTACCGCTGTGTGCACGCTCCTTTTCTGGCAGACAGCTGTGCCGCTGCCCCGGCCTCAGTTGTTCCTTGTCGGTGCTTGTGAAGCTGGGCGGGGCGCTGAGCCGGCGCGTGGGCCCGAGGCCGTGGCTCAGGCTCTGAGGGGCTTCTGGGTTAACGCCGGTTCTTCCGCGCTCGGCGAGGGTGCCGCTTGTCGGGTTCCTGGTCCGTCGCCCCTTGGCGGCTGTGCGCGCCCTCTCTCCGCACTCGTGCCCCGCCGGGTCTTCACCGCATCAGGCGAGGTGTCTGCAAGCAGCTCGACGCCGCCCGGGCCTGGTGCGGCCGACGGCTCGCGCTGGGGAGCCGCTCAGACCGCAGCGTGTGCGCCCCGAGCTGCGGGGTGCCCAGGTGCGTGCCCCGCCCGGGGAGACCACTGCGGGCGGCCGCAAGTGCCGTGAGGGCCCCCGTGTCCTGCTCGGGGTTTCCTCACGGCGGGCTCCCTGTGGGGGTGCGCTGCCCAGCGCCCTCGCGGTCAGCTCGCTGCCACGGCGGCTCTGCCCGCACGTCGTGGGCGAAGCTCGTGTTCCGGGACGTCTGCTCATCCCATGTCGCGGCCACGCTGGCGTCCGTCCCAGGCATCCTCGGCACCGCTCCGTGCTTGTGCACGGACTTCCTGACTCCTTGAATATAAAAATTAGTTCCTTCTTGATTAGGCTCTGGAAATTTTGCTTAAAGTGCTTTCCGGGCCCAGCAGTGCTGACAGCTCCGCGTCTGCTCCCCGCAGTTCTGGAAGATTTCCCCCATGGAGCACATCCTGGCGCGTCTGGGGTCGGACTCCAGGCCGGTGTGCCGGCGCCTGGCGGGCCTCATCTTCAGCTCCTTCCTGCCCGTGAGCCAGCCCGAGGCGGTGTGGTGCGAGCGCTGCGTCACGCTGGTGCAGATGAACCCCGCGGCCGCCCGGCGCTTCTACCAGCACGCCCACGAGCACACCACCTGCACCAACATAGGTGGGTGCCTGCGCAGCCCGGGGCCTCTGGCGGGGGCGGCCCGGGCCCAGGCTGGAGCGCCCGTCCGCTCACCTCTGCCCCTCCACGCCCCAGCGAAGCTGATCCACGTGATCCGCCACTGCCTGAACGCCTGCGTGCGGAGGGCCCTGGCCGAGCCCCGCGAGGACGAGGAGGAGCGGGAGAAGGAGAACGTGAGCGTGAGTGTGGCGGCTCCCGGGCCGCGTCTCGGCTTCGGAGCAGCGGCCGAAGCGACTGAAATCTGAAGTGACCGTGTGCGCCCAGTGCGTTCGGTGGCGCCCAGCCCGGGCAGGAAACGGCCTTGGAAGCCGGGCCCGGTGCGCGTGGGGGCTGCGGAGGCCGCCCTGCACCGCCCGCCCCGGCGCCCTTCCCGGGGGCTCGTGCCGCAGCACCGGGCACCCCGCTCTGGCGGGGCCACCCGGGCCCTCCGGCCCTGGCTCTGCTTTTGGTTCCGGTGGAATCTGGGCTCTTCCTCCCGGGTTCCCCTGGATGTTCGGGTTGGGGGCGCGGGAGGTGAGTGCAGAGACCGCCGTGGAGGTGCGTCTGGCCCTGCTGTCAGGCGGTGCTTGTGCCGTGGCACTGGGCCGCCCCCACCCGTCTGCGGTGGGCGTGGTTTTCCGACATAGCGGGACGTGTCTGCGTCGCGGCCGAGAGGCTGTGAGGTTTCCCCGGCTGAAGGGGCCGCGTGTCGGGCTCCGTGGCCAGGCCCGCCGCCCTGAGACGGGGCAGGCGCCTCTGAGGGGCTCGTCTTGGTGCTTTTTTTAACTTACTGTCATCTCCCAAAATTCATAAGCGTTTCCTGCTAAAAGCAAAACAAAATGAAAAGCTCCTCTGTCTGGTGAGTCAGCACCTGCGTGCGCCCGCCGGGCCGGCTGCTCTGGGGTGGCGCCGCCTCCCGGCCTGTCGTGGCTCAGCGGCGCCGTGGGGGCCACAGCTGCCTCTGCTCACCGGCTTGTCCCGCGCCCGCTCAGAAGCTGCCCCCAGGGGTGGGCCGCGGCGCCGGCCCGGCGGCCACTTGCAGGCGTCAGGCTGCCCGGGACAGTCAGCAGGCCCCGTGAGCAGGTCCGCGTGCCGCGGCGCCCAGGGCCAGCGCTGCAGGAGGGCGTGCTCGGGCGCTGTGGCTGCTTTTTTGTTACTTACTTGGTTAGTTTCAAGGTTTCGTTTTATTTTTTTGTATTTTATTTACGCATAGAAGAGCTGGGGCGCAGGCCAGAGGTGGGGGGTGGTGAGAGGACTCCCCAGACACACTGCTGAGGGGCAGTGGGGAGACAGGAGGGGTCTCTGTGCCCTGTGGTCACACTCAGGCCACAGCGGTGACAGCTGAGACTGACCCCAGGCCCAGGAGGCCGCATCTGTGTTTAAACTGGACGTGCGGAAGTGGGCAGTGCCCCCGAGCCAGCAGGGCCCGGAAAGGCAGGCGGGGTGGTCGTGTTCAAGCATGCCAGGGACGGCCTGGGGCGGGCTCCGTCACGCGTGTGGGGCCGTGCCCAGAGCTGCGGGCCGGCTGGAGGCGCTTCCTGGCCCCGGGCTGGTCTCACCGCGGTGAATGCAGGTTTCTGTCTCTACACCCACGTCGCTGCAGAGAGTCTGAGCAGACGGAGGCCGCAGGGGCAGCGCGGCCCGTCCGTCCTAAGTTTCAGGTTTTGGGTTCATGTGCACTGCTTGTTTACGGGATCCAGGATGAATCTAGAATTTATTTCTTGGGTGAGCTTTTCAAACAGACTTTAACGCGGGTTCTCAGCGTCGTCGCCTTGAGGTCCTTGGCGTTCTGCTGAGGTCTGGGGCTCCGGAATTGCAGCGCGCTCAGCGCTGCTCCCTGGTGGGCGTTTGAGTCCTCGGTGAACTGTCGTCTCGCGCAGGTTCTGGACAAAACGCTGTCGGTGAGCGACGTCGCGGCCATGGCGGGCTTGCTGGAGGTCGTCGTGATTCTCTGGAGAAGCATTCACAGAAGTCTGGAAAACAACAAAGAGGCCAAAGTCTACACCATCAACAAGTTTGCCTCGGCGCTGCCCGAGTACCTCAAGGTGTTCACGGTGAGCGGCGTCGTGGGCGCGTCTGTGCGGCGGCCATGAGCCACACCCGCTCCTCTGGGCCGCTCCCGGGCCCCACGTGCCGGGCGGTGCCTGTGGCCTGCGGTCCTTGGCGGCCACCATGCGCGTCCAGCGTGCCTGTCCGGGCCTCACCAGGCCTGTGACTCCGCGGGTGACGGAGACGCTGGGCTCCAGCAGGAAGGTCACGCTGCGCGACGGTGACAGCCCCGACGCTGAAACTAGGGTTTTGCTCCGTCACGGGGGAGCCTGGCTTCCGAGGGGAGACCTGGGGCTCCGCGCCTGTCCCCATGAGCTGCGTCCCACAGACAGGCCTGGCCCTGCCGCTCGGAGATGGTCTAGGCTGTCAGAGCCACGCCTGGAAGCGGAAACTACGGCGGTGGTCGGACAAGCCGGCACTGCGCCAGAATCTCGCGACGGAGCCGAGGCCCCGAGGGCCTGAGGAGATGACCCGTGGGCAGGCGGGCAGGCCTTTTGCCTGTGGCCGTGACCACAGTGACGCGCTGGCTCACGAGCCGTGGGGCGTAGCAGGCCCTTGTGGCACCAGCAGCGGGGCCAGGACACGGGCTCGGTGACGCGACAGCCCTCGCCCGTAGGCCGCCCCGTGCAGACGGCCCGGGCCCCCCAGTATTCCTGGGGTTCCCTTGCCTGCCCGCCCAGTCAGGCCGGAGCCTGTGCCAGCAGCTGGGCCAGGGCCCTCCGCTGACGGGACACCATGGACCCCAGGACCCCGTGCACGCCTGGGGTGCAGGCAGCCAGCGGGCACCCGGAGAAGCCAGGGGGCGCGCAGCCCGCAGCGGCCGCCCTGCTGGCCGGGACACTGGGGCCTGCTGCGCCGCCGGGCCCTCGGGGGGACGGCCGCTGCGGGCGTTTCTGATTTTGTCCTCGGCTCATCTTCGGCACCCAGTGCGGAGACTTCGGTGTCTCGCTCGCCTGGGGGCGCCCCGGCCCGCGCTCATGCGCTCTCTGCCCCCCCGCAGGACGACCGCTGCAAGACGCCCCTGCTCGTGCTCCTGTCCTTCATGCCCCCCTCCGCCGTGCCCGCCTTCAGGTACCGCTGCCCCGGGCCGCCGTCTGCCCCCTCGGCCGTGGAGTGACGCTCTGGGGGTCGGGTTACACAGGGCGGTGCTGAGGGAGCTCGACCCGCGTCCCTTCACGACGCAGCTGCGGCCGGGCTCGAAGGGGGGCGGCCTGTGGCGCCGGACGGTGCTCCCCAGCGCGGCGGCCGTTGTCTCCGTGCCAGTGGCTGGGGCACAAAAGGAAACGCTTATGTCCTAAATAGCCTGTTACCCCAGATGAACGCTGGCCCCGAGTGTGGCGGGGGGCCGTGGCCGGGTCTGGGCGGCGCTGGCCTCAGGGCCCGAGCTGGACGGAGCCCGGGCGTGGGGGGGCGGGTCCGTCTCGCAGGGCCCCTGCCCCATCTGACCTCGCGCCTGCGTTGCAGCGGCGGTGTGCTGTCCGCGCTGAGGGACCAGGAGGAGGGCGCGGCGGACAGGGCCTCCTGCACCCTGCTGGACTGTCTGTGTGCCTGGGGCCATGTGGGCCGCGCACTGGAGCTGCTGTGCGACTGGCTGCCCTCGGGGCCGGCGCCCGGCAAGGTGCTGCCCGTGCCCGGGGGGGTGGGGGGGCGGGCGCCAGGGCCGCGGCTGACCACGCGCTTCGCTCTGGCCTCCAGGGCAGCTCTGCGTCCAGGCGCGGAGCCCGGGCCCAGGCCGCGCGCCCAGCGAAGCCCGAACTGGCGTTGGTGTACCTGGAGTACCTGCTCACGCACCCCGAGAACCGCGAGTGCCTGCTCTCGGCGCCCCGCCGGAGGCTGACCCAGCTGCTGAGCGCCCTGGAGACGTCCAAGGTGACCCCTCGGCTGGGCGCCTGCGTGAGAGCAGGCGTGGGCAGGGCGGGCAGCGGGGGCAGGGCGTGCCCTCCAGATCGGCCTGCCCAGTGCGGGCCGGGTGAGCCGACTCGGAGCTGCTGTCCGTGGCCCGGCCGCCCCCCTGCCTGGGCCTGTTTGTGCTGCGGGGTGCAGCCGCGCCAGCGGCGGGGCGGGCGTCTGGGGGGGCTCTGCTGGCCGGGGACGGGCCGTACTGACCCGGCCGCGGCGTCACAGCCCTCACAGGCCCCACGTGCAGCCGCAGGGTGGGGGCCCGACCTCGCGGGGTCTGAGCCGGCCTCGTGCCGCAGGGCTCCTGGTGGCCCTCAGAGCTTCCGTTTCGCAGGCGGATCTGGAGGCGATTCTGCAGTCCCCGGACGGGAAGCCTCAGGCCTTCGGTGACGCCGCGGCGCTGCGCGCCTTCAGCCTGCACTGCCGGCTGGGCGTCCACCTTCAGCACAAGGTGCGGGCCGGCCCGGCGCTCACCCTCGGCTCGGGCAGGGGCCGGCCGGGGCCTCACCCCCCGTTGTCCCTGCGCAGCTCTGCTCCGAGGGGCCCGTTTCCTTGTCCATCCTGGAAGACACGGGGCTGTGGCTGGAGCGCGAAGTCCTGCCGCGCGTCCAGGGCCGCGACGAGGAGCAGCTCAAGCGGCCCCGGGCCGCCCTGCAGCAGACCGTCCAGGTGAGGCCGCTGGCCTGGGCGCGGCTCGGGTTTCGCGCTGTGCCCTTGTGCCCCGTGGCCCTGCCGAGGGCCGACACGGCGGCGTCCGGCACACAAGCCGCCGACTGACGTGGTTTTGTGCGCTGGGTGCGGCAGGGTCGGGCACGTTTTTAGAGCCACGTGACGCGCCTGCTCCCGGCGTCCCGGAGACGAAGGGGGCGCCGGGCTGTGCCTCTGACTGTGTGGGCGCCAGAGACGCCCACTGCTGGGGCGCGGCCCTCCCTGGGCCTGGCGGCGGGTGACGCGGGCGTGTCTCTCGCAGACCTACCTGGCGGTGTGCAAAGACGCCATCATGGTCGGCCTCGGCGACTGCGGCTTCCAGGTCCAGCTCCTGCGGCGGAGCCTCGGCGTCATGCAGACAGGTGCCGCCGGGGTGGCAGAGCGGGTGGGGGGGCGGCCGAGGGTGCCGCTGGTGCCACTGGGTCGGGTCAGGGTCTGGCCTGCCCTGCGGCCCCACACGTCCCGTGGTGCGTTTCACGGCTGAGGGGCCTGCGTGCACCCCCACTCCCTTCCCCTGGGCGACCCAGGACCCCGCGTGGGGTCGGAGGCCGTCTCGGTCCCTCATAAGCACCTGAGCAGGCGCGTGACCGCGTGCCTCATGCCCGGCTCTGCGTGGCCTCTCCGCGGGCGCACGCTGCTCGGGGGCGCAGGTGGCTCCTGCCGGGACCCCTGGAAGCGGCAGCCTGGCCGCGCGGGGCTGCGGGGCGGGCAGTGGCGTCCGAGTGGGTGCGGTGGGGCCGGGACCCAGCGAGGCGCGCGGCCACCTCTGCTGCGGGGCGGGCGGGGCCGCGCGGGTGGGCACATGCCGGTCGCCTCTGCAGGCGGGCGGGCTGGCCCTGCCCGCTGACCGCTCCTGGGCGGAGGCGCGGGAGTCCAGGTCCAGCCCTGCAGGGGGTGGGGCCGCGTGTGGGCCGCGTCCAGCATCTCGTGCTGGCCCGGCGTGCGCACCGCGGTCAGAGGCCTGGTTCCGGCCACTCGTCCGCGGTCCCGAGTTCCGTGCTACACGCTCGCGGGAAGGGCGGGAGCAGTCCGCAGGCCGCTGCCTGCCTGACCCGTCCCAACCGTCCCAGTGAAGGGGTTCTTCTACGTCTCGCTGCTCCTCGGCATCCTCAAGGAGGTGGCGGGCAGCGCCCTGCTGCGGAGGACGGACGCGGAGGAGGACGTGGCGGCGCTGTCGGACGCGGTCCAGAAGGTGTTTCAGAAGCTGCTGGAGTGCATGGCCCGCAGCTTCCGGAAGCAGCCCGAGGAGGGCCTGCGGGTACCGGCCCCGGGGCGGCGCTCGCGTGGGCGGGGCCGAGCCGCGGGGCGGGGCCTGGGCCGGGCTTCGGCTCCTTTGTGAGCGGCTGAGTTTGCTCCGTGGTGACGGTGGAGGCTGACCCCTGGGCGGGGCCCACACCCGGGTGGCCGACTCCTCGCTGTGCCGTGCGCAGTGCAGTCCAGGAGCCTCTCCGGGGACGCAGAGCCACGCGGGGGCGGCGGCTGGGCCGGGCCTTTCTCGCCGCGTCCCTGCCGCCCGCTGCGGCTGCACGGCTGCGAGACCCCGTCTCTCCTTCGCCGCGGTGGCCGGACTCCCTGCCCGGGGAGGCTGCAGCGGGGGCCGGGGCGTCACGCTGGCTGTCCCCCGCGGGGCGAGCGGCCGCTCCTCACCCCTCAGCGGCCGCCGTGTGCCCGCAGCTCCTGTACTCCGTCCAGACCCCGCTGCACGAGTTCATCGCCGCCGTCCAGGCGTGGCACGCGGACACGCCCGTGCACAGGGGCGTGCTCTCCACGCTGGTCGCCGCGTCCGTGGTGGAGATCAGCCACCGGCTGCGCAAGGTGCGTCGGGGCTGCGGCGGCGCATCTGGCTCGGGGTCCGGCTCCGGGTCGTCCGGAGTGGGCGCCCCTCTGGTGGCCGCACCTCCGGTCAGCGGCCGCCGGGTCCCTGGGGGCTGGCAGGGACGGCTGAGTCGCCAAGGGCGAGACGGGCACAGGGGCTGACTCGGAAGTGCCTGTCCGCTGGCCGCACCACACATGTCCAGGCCTCTCCTGAAGTCAAGTGGCCAGACGAGCCAGCGGCCTGGCTGCATCGGAGGGGGCGTGTCAGGTGAAGCACGGGGTCGGCAGCGGGGGCGGGCGACGCCAGGCAGCCGTTTCTCATCCCGTTGGAGCTGCTGGTGGCCTCCAGGGGATGGAGCCCAGGGCGCCCCACGAGTAATACAGGTACAGTGTTAGTGGCGCGGGGCCGAGGAGCCCGCCCGGGCGGTGGACACGGTCGCCGATGCGCCCGGTGCAGCCCTGGACAGGCTCGTGCGGGGACCGTCGACTCCCATGGCCGCCCGGCTGGCCTGTGTGGGCAGCGTCCCCACAGCCCGGAGCTCCCTGCTCCTGGGCGCAGCTCCCCTTTCCCGAGGCCCCTGGGCGGGGCCGTTGCCGGCCCTGAGCCGAGGCCTCCTCACAGGTGTCCGACGTCGACGAGCTGGCCCCCCCGGACGCCCTGGCGGGGCTGCCGCCCTTCTCCCGGTGCCTGGTGGGCATCGTCCTCAAGTCCCCCGGCGTGGTCAGGTGAGCGCCCGTCCCGCCGCCCACCCGCTCTGCACACGCCCCTCCTGTCAGCGGTCTGAAAAGCCCCAGGCCGCGTGGTACACTCCCGCAGCCAGCTTCCGGCGAGGCCTGGCGGCTCTTGGCGTGGCCGCTGCCCGGGCAGCGGGCGGCGTGGGGCGGGCACGGGGCCGGCTCGCTGGGCCCCACAGCCGCACAGGCCGGGAGCGCCGTCCCGGGGCATCCTGGGCCCGGTGCCGTCGTCCCGCAGCTGCGCGCGCCCCGGGGCCGGGCTCCGGCGTGGGGGTGCGCCGTGGGCGCTGCACGGGCCCGAGAGTGCCGGTTCTCCGCAGGTCGTTCCTGGACGAGCTGAAGGCCTGCGTGGCCGCCGGCGACGTCGAGGGCATCGTGTGTCTGACGGCCGTGCTGCACATCATCCTGGTGCTCGACGGAGGTGGGCGGCTCCCCTCGGGGGCCGCGGGGTCACCGCAGAGCGGGCGGGAGTGGACCGGCCGGCCTGTCGGGCCTGAGCACGCCCGCCGCGCTGGCTGCGCACCGCGGAGCCGGCCACAGTCCGCGTGTCCCCCCGTCCCCACCCGGGCGCCTCGCCCAGCCGGGCCCCCGCTCGCGTTGGCCGACCCCAGCCCCCCGTCCAAGGTGTGGCCCACCCCAGGCCTGCCTGGAGCCCGCCCCATGAGGTCCGGCCAGAGGCCCCCGGACAGCCGCTGGTGGCGGAGGTCACCTGGGACCGGCCGAGGGCCTGGGCAGGGGCCTGGGGGGACGCGGATGACCTGGGCCCCGTCCGGCTGGGGCCTGCCCAGACTGGCCGCAGGCCACAGGCGCCCCGGCAGGTGGGCTGGGGCCCGCAGAAGTGGCCCTGGCGGGCAGGTGGTAGCTGCGGGCTCACGCACGCTGCCGGTCGCCCCAGGTAAACGCCGGAGCGCGCAGGTGAAGGACGTGGCCGCCGCGGTGCAGCGGAAGCTGAAGGCCTTCATGGAGATCACGCTGGAGGAGGACAGCACAGAGAGGTACGGGGCCCGCGAGGCCCAGGTGGGCAGTGGCCACGGGCAGCGGGCAGGGCCCCTCGAGCCGGCTCTCGCCCGCCTGCCCCCAGCAGCAGACGTCACACCCGCTGTGGGCGCCTGGGCAGACCCATCGGTGGTTTCCCGAGGCTGGGCGGGCAGCGGGCAGTGGGCTGTGCTCGCCGGGGGCCGGGCCGGGGGCGGCTGCGGTCTGGCGTCTCCGCGCAGCCGGGGGGTGGCTCTGACTCAGACCTGCTGCCCCCAGCGCCGCTCGTGCCGTGCGGACTCGGGGAGCTGACCGCTGACCGCGGTGCCCTGCTCCCAGGAGGCTTGCGGCCATGCGGTCTGGCGCACAGCAGAGACGGCCCGGCCCCTGCGGCCGAGCGCCTTTGGTCTCCGCTCGCCCGCTGACCGCGCCCAGCCCCGCAGCCGGGCGCGCCTGGGCCGGTGCGGGGTGGCGTCGGTGCCGCAGGTGGGGCGCGTCTCGCTCCGCTGGCGGGATCTGCCGACGCTCTGTCCACACGCCTCGCACCTGCGGGCTCTGCTTCCGCCTCCGGGGGGTGCCGCGGAGCCTCTGGCCTGGCCCGGCCCCGCAGTGGGCGCACTGCCCACTCCGCCCGGCTCCCGTGGGTCCCGCGGCCGTGCGCGTCCTTCAGGGCCCGTCCCCGGGAGGTCGGAGCCCCTTGGCCACCCTCCGAGGCCGGGTGGCCCCCGCCCGCCCGGCCGGAGAGTGATTTACTGACCTTTGCCACTTCTGGTTTCGTGGTTTTTTCTCAACCGGTTTCCCGGTTTCAGTTTTTAAGCAGCTTCCGCTCCGCCTGCTGGGCCCTCTGGCCTGCTCTGGGCGGGTCAGGTCCGCGGCCGCAGGGCTTGGGGCTCTCTGCTGACGGCTGGTCAGCGCTGCAGGTGACCCGGCGCTGCTCCTGCTGCAGCCGAACAAGCTCAAAATATTTCGAAGTTTCTCTTCAGGTCTCTTCTTTGACCGTGTGTGGGCTAATCTCCTTCGGGACGTTCTGGTTCTCCGTTGCCGGGTCCCGGGCTCTGCCCTCCAGGCCTGCGAGGCCCGGCGTCACGTGTGCTGGGCGGGGCCTCCTGCGCTGGGCGGGGCCTCCTGTGGCCCCGTGTGCTGGGCGGGGCCTCCTGTGGCCCCGTGTGCTGGGCGGGGCCTCCGCGGCCTGCGCTGGCCCCGCTCCTCGCTCCTGCCGCCCCGCAGTGCCGGCATCGGGGTGACGGTCGCGGTCCCTGGTGCGTGGCCCCTGTCCTCCAGGGAGCCCTGCCCCACAGCCCAGGCTGCTCCTGGCCACGCTGGCCCCGGGCCGGAGGCCTGGCTGCCGGAGGGACGTGGAGAGGGGCCCTCCCCAGGGAGGCCGCTCACCCAGCTCCTGGCTGGGCCGACTGGGTCCGCCACAGGGACGCGGGGGCTGCCGGAGCCCAGTGTCCACGGCGGCCGCAACTCAGGGACAACCCCCCCCGCCGCGCGCCACTGCGGGGCCTGCCCAGAGTTTGTACTCGCGCGCGTGTGGGGAGCGCCCGCGGCCCTGCAGGCGTTTGTCTCCCGCAGCCGCGCTTGGGCGTGCTGGCGAAGATGCCCTTCGGGCCGTGCGGTCGCTGACGGCCGCTCTCGTTGCCTTGCAGGTTTCTCTACGAGTCTTCATCGCGGACTCTGGGCGAGCTCCTGAGCGCGTAGCCGCGCGCCCCTGTGGGGAGTGGGGGAGGCGCCAGGGTGCGCCGGGGGCCCTGAGGGTCAGCGCTGTGGCCGGTGTGACGCCGCCCGGCACGGAGGGCCCAGGTGGACGGTGCCGGCGCCGCGGCCCGAAGCTCTTCGCGAGGCCCCTGTGTGTTCCCGGCGCCGCGTCCACAGCTGGGCGAGCGTCCCTCTGCGGGGTGCGGGCCTCGCCCCTGCGCCTCGCGGGTGCCGTGGCTCGTGCGCAGCGCCCCGCTCTGGCCCCGGCGGCGCCCACTGCCCAGGCGGGAGCAGCCCCAGGTGCCTTCTCCCGCCGTTAGCAAGAAAGTAAAGAAAGATTTTCCGACGCCTCCGTCTGTCTGCGCAGGCCTGGAACGACCTGACAGCCCCGTGCGCGGGTCGGGCTCGGCCGTCCACTGAGGCGGGAGCCGCGGCTCTGGGCTGCGCCGGCTTGCGGCATCTCCACCGCGCTCCCGACGTGCTCGCGGGTGAGGCTGCGGCCGCCCTGGCGCCCGCCCGAGCGTGGAGCCCCCTGCTGTGCACGCGGGCCCGCCCGCGCCGACAGCAGCGGAACCGGCCAGGCCAACAGCCCCGGGCACCTCGGCCCGGACCTGCGGCGCCCCCCGTCAGCGCCAGGCTGCGAGGGCCCCGCGCCGCCCGCCTCCCCTCAGACCTGCGCTCGAGACGCCCTCGCCGAGCGACGGAGAGGCCCAGGCGGATGCCAGTCGGGCGGGGCTCTGCTGAGCCGGAGTGGGGTGACCCCCAGGCCCTCGGCCGCCCCCGGCCGTGTGGGCGCCCTCGCAGGAGCATCGGCGCCCGTTCCGGCAGGCTCCAGCGCTGACAGGCCACGCCGGCTCTGTGGCCTCGGGAGCAGACCTCTGCGTTTTCGTGAAGCGTTGTGGTACCTTCCTCGTTCTGCTTTCTCTGGTTCGGAGGGAGGGTGCTTGGGCCTGCTGCGTGTCCGGTGGGGCCTGCTGCCTGCCAGCGAGGCCTCCGCTGTGCCCTCCCGGCCTTGCACGTCTGGCTCTGCCGGGCTTTGGGTAGTTCCCGTGTGCGGCTCCTGGCCGCCTTTGCTTCCGCCCCGGAGTCCCCGTGGCCTCTGCACCCGTGGCGGAGTTTCTTCCACTGCTGCGCGCAGGGCTTTATCCGTCCCGTGGCCGAGAGGCCCCTGGACACCGTCTCAGGCTTCTGGCAGCTCCTCTGCCAGTTTCTGTCCTGCCACATCCCCGCCCTGCTGCCACCCCCCCCTACGTCCGTCCCCGTCCCCCCCCCCC
>PVIJ01016917.1:0-31171 GCA_004024925.1 Scalopus aquaticus | reverse complement strand
GAGGGAGAGCGGAATACCTGGAGGAAACCCTGAGGCGTTTTGAATCCAGCCACACTGGTCTTGGCTGGGACAGGACTGGGGGCAGGGTCATCGGGTATGAGGGAAGCTGAGCTGATTCAGATATTTGGGGGAACCTCAGCCCCCCAAGCTTGGATTGCAAAGCTCCCTAATGCTCAATTCCAGCCTCGTGCCCCACGATGAATGAGCTCCCGACACACGCCCGGCCTGGCCCCAGCGTTAAATGCCCACCCCACTTCCCCATCTCTGCGCCACCCGGCCCGTCTCCCACTGGGACGGGCCCTGACCAGGCTTTGGGGTCTGACCTTGGGTTCTGCATGGAGAGTGCTCCCCACTGGGAAGAGAGGGGGGCAATAGCAGGGTGGTGAGCAACACAGCAGAAGCTGGAGCCTCCAAGATTGCTCTGTGTGTGAGTGTGAGTGTGGTGAGTGTGGTGAGTGTGTGTGTGTGTGTGTGTGTGTGTGTGCGCGCGTGTGAATACAGAGGTCTTCCCTGGACTGACTTGGAGGGTGAAGGGGGATCTGGGCGCCTCTGGACGAGGGGAGCATGCGCCCGCAGAGACAGAGCACAGGTGCTGTGCTGTGCCCCTGCCCCTCCCGCTCCGCCGAGAATCCTCTCCCACCTCAGATGCTCAGCATTTCCCCCCTTGTGCGATCCCCCTTAGCCCCAGGCCCCAGCAGCTGCCTCTCAGCCCTGGGGCTCAGCCACAGGCGCCCATTCTCCTCCAGGGGCTCCCTCGCGGAGCCCGAGACGGTGCTCGGCAGAGACCTGACAAACCCAACCACGGGCGCAGCTACGACCGCAGGGTGCTGAGATAAGTGCGCGTGACCCTGCCGCCAAGGGGCTCCCGGCCGGGGCTGAGCATTGGGGTCCGTCCTTGCACACCTGCTTCCAGATGGGGCGGCGTGACGGGGGGGAGAAAGCGATGTCCATCCTCACTGACCGCCGGAGGAGCCGAGCAGGCCTCAGACACAGGCTGCTTTGGCTGCTAACCCGGCATGCTCCTCGCCCACCACCCCAGCCGCCCGCCCTGTCCCTAGGGCCGTCCAGGATGGACAGCTCCCGGGGCCTCGGACCTGCTCTGCACGTGGCCGGGTTCTCAGACCTCTGCCGGGAAGTCCCAGCTGCTTCTTGGGCAGGAGGCAGGGCAGGTAGGGGAGCAGGCGAGGGGGCAGGGGAGGGGCAGGCGAGCAGCCCTGCCCAACGCTCTCGTGCATGAGGGGCAGGAACCCCCACCTCGGGCAAGCTCCCAGTGTCCCAGAGGATGTGGAAGTCGGAGAGCAAAGTCAGACTGTGCCACATTATCCAATTTTTCTGGCCCCCGAATTCCTGTGCTCCCAGCCCCGTGGTCGTGAAACAAACCGGGCATGCCGTTTGGGTGATGTCAGCCCGTGTAATCACAACCAGAAACACATGCACCTAGGGGCTCTGTGGGCTCAGGCGCCCCGGGAAGCTACAGTCCGAGGGGGGGGACCCACCAGACAGGATCCACAGAATTCCAGAAGTCCGGACGGTGTTCGGTGGGGCTGGCGGGGTCAGGTCACCCCGCCCCCCGCCGCCCCAAGCAGCATCAGGGCCAAAGGCTTTGACATCGTCTCAGCAAAGGCTCAGACACTCAGGCAAACCGGACCTCGGCTCAGCAGATGTTTCCTCGTCGTCGCTTCGGTGCCGTCCGCAGCACCCTGTGTCTTGGGCTGGCGGGATGCGGGCGGCAGGTCTGCAGATAAATGGCCTTATTGACACCCACGCAGTACAGGTGCGGTGACATTTTGCAAACTTGGTTGATTTAATATTCCAAACAATCTTGAGAAGCAGAAATTTATATCCTCGTTTTACAAACGGGGAAACTGAGGCTCAGAGCGTGGAAGCAATGGGGACGGAGTCACCCCGTGGGTCGGGGCTGATGTGGGAAGCACACTACCTGTCGCCTGCCTGCACGAGCTGTCTCGGAAGACAGGGAACCTGCGGGAAGAGCCTTGTTCCCCAGCTGCCCGGCATGTGCCATGGCCGGGGCGACAGGCCATCTTGAGTGGTAGGAGCCGAATCAAGCTTGGGGAAGGGAGACTACGCCTGGAGCAGCCCCGGGGGGAGGAGGGAGCCGGGCGAGAGCCCCAGCTAGGCCCAGCATGGGAGACGCGGCACCCTCCATGCCTCCCCGGGGAATCTGAGCAGTGCTGCATGACGGGCGTGGAGTCTACCCCGCGGCAGGCTGGGTGCTGGGTGGGCTCCAGTGACTAGGGCTGCGTGGATTCTGGAGTGAACGGAGCCCACAGAGAGCAGCTGTGCGAGCATAACTGCCCCATTGTGCGCCCTGCCTTGTGTCACTGGAGCCCTGGGGGGTGGCATGCAAATGAGCTGGGGGGTGGGTGGCCGTCAGCCAGGGTCAGCCAGCGAGAGGAGCCCTGGACTCAGCCTCACTCTGGCGAGGCGCCTGCCCCTCTTGGACACCGCTGCAGTGCTGGGGGTGCGGAACGGCGCCCCTCTGCCCCTGCAGACCCTCACTCCCTCCAGAGCTGAAGAAAATCCCACGTGTGCGGACAGGCGCTTATGCCCAGGCCTAAGGGCAGGGCACAAGCCACTCGGGGCCCCAAGTCCAGCCCCAGCAAGCAGATCGTCACAACCCCCGAGAGCCTGAACAGATCAGCCGCCCCATGGCCCTGTCTCTGTGTCTTGTTTGATTCCCACGGCCTCTTTTCCAGGTACACTAAACAGAAAATCTCTTCCCTGAAAAACGAACTTTCCTGCTAAAGAAACTACGGTTTGGCCACCACAGGTGACTGAGGCCAGGTAAACTGCCCGTTGGAGGAAGGCCGGTGCTAGAAGCAGGTGCTTGTGGCTTTTGGTCAGACATCATCCTTCCTCCCCACTCCGGCTTTGCTGGGCACCCCCCACCCCACTTCCCTGGGGCTGGATCCTCCTCGCCGCGGGCAGCACCCCCAGATGTTGCCGCCTTTCCCTTTTCGGGGCCCTCACGTGTTCTCCAGGTTCCTGTTCTCGGGGGGTCTTAACTGAGTGGGGGCCGATACTGGGCTCCTTCTTGCCTGGCAAGGGGGAGGGGGAGACTTTAGAGGGGCAGTCCCTTTGACCAAGAAGGACTGTTTCACCTTGGTTTTACTAGAGGGGAGAACTGTCCGCCCAGACACCCAGGAAAAAGTTGATCTGCTGGGTTAATTGGCGTGACATGCGATGGGGACAGCGGCTAAGACGAAGCGCCCAGAGGACCTGCTCGTTTAGCTGTCCCTCCTGGGGAAGGAATCTCTGCCACACGCAACTGTGCTGTGCGCCTGGCCTAGATCTCTGCCCCCAACTTCCCCATGGAGTTTAAGCTCACAGCGCTGAGCAGACATCAAGAACATCTACCCCCAGGCTGGGGAAGGAGAGCCCTCCGCTGCGGCTGGGCAGTCCTCCAGAAACTGCTGACTCAGCTCAGCGAATGAGGCTGGATGAGGGGTGCTGGCTGACCGTCCAGCGGGTTTGCTCACCCTGGGGTCCCCAGCATCTCCCCAGGAGCTGGGCACACCCCGTGCGCAGAAGATGTGCTCTAAAAGGCAATCCCGAGTCTTCCTTCCCTCCTCTTGGGGCTGGAAAGGGACTTTGTCCTCTGAATTCCTGTAGTTCTCATCTGTGCACAGGACAGATGCGAACGGCCTGGCAAGGGCCTGTGTTCTGGGTGAAAACATCTGCTTCTAGCGCACACGGGACACGCCAGCGGGAGCCAAGGCCGGTCCGCGGCGCTGGCTACCGTTTGGCTTCTTTTATTAATAACTTGGGAGGGTTGCCGGCAAGGACTTCTGGCAGGAATGAAAGGAAATGATCCAGGAGAAAAAAATCAAGCCCATAAATAAGTTAAAGTCACTGGTGGAGGCTGTTTGATCTTTTTTTTTTTTTTTAAATGAAATATGGGCCGGTCCCTTCAGAACCCTGCAGGTGAGGAGGGAGCCAGGGTGTGTTCTCGGGGGTTAGTGGGGGCGGGCAGGGGCAGGCGTGTTCTTTCCAGCCATGCCTTTTCTCTCTGGCTCTTTTTAGGAGTTGGGGAGTCTCAGCTGGGCTGTGAGGAGGGCGCGGTCCTGGAGGATCAGAAGGATCGTGAAGTTGGAAATCAGCAAGCTGGGTTCAAATCGAGGGGGGCTGCTGGGCATGGCTCAAACCTTACGCTGCTTTTGGGTCCAGTGGGGAAATCCCCGCTGCCTCACCGATGTGCACGGAAACTGGACTTGATGATGTGACCGGCACACCAGTTTAAGTGTCCACAAGCCACCCCCAAAGGTGAGCACCCGTTGTGACACCAATGACCTGAGTCTGGTGCAAGTCTGGGGCTGGGGGTCCTTGGCTCCTGGGGTGCAGGGGAGCAGACACACACCTCGATTTTCCAGGGGCAGGCTTGCTTACACCTGCTATTCCAGCCTCATCACAGGGCGACATCGCTCTCAGGAGCGGCCCCGTTTGGATGATAAATGACGTGGTCCCTCCAACCCAAGGAGTCAGTTTCCCGCTGTCCCCTCAGGCCACCATCGCCACATGTGGCCTCCAAGCGTGCAGCTCTCAGGAGGGCTGGGACCAGGGTGGGGCTGGTGGGATGGAGAGATGCCGAGGTCACGTGTCTTGCTGACAGCTTGGCCAGTGCTGGCAATAGGGTCTGGCTGCTCTTGCCCTCTCTGTGCCCCTCCCATTGCATGTGGCCAAGGACCTCTGACTTCCAGGGATGTGCCGGGAAGGGGGAGAGGGAGAACCCATAATGCCATGTGACAGACAGATTGTAAAATCAGTGCCTCTTATGTGTGCCGCCATTCCGACATTTGCATCCTGGTATTCCACCGTTTCTTTAATTTTTTGCTTCTGAACAGAACGCTCCTTGAGGACAAAGGCAGAAGCTTTCCCAGGTCTCTCTCCCCAGCTGTAAACAGCTGTGCTATGCAGTAGACCCCAGGAAGGGCTTCTTGAGCTCATCTGCGCATAACTGAGCTGCAGTCCTTGTACTTAAGACTCACTGTGAACTTCAGCTGACACCTGCAGACACAAGTCCTTGTTTCAAGGTGGGGAGCAGTGGGTATTTAAAGGGCTGGAACCAGGTTGTGGAGCACAGAGAAGTGTTCATCGGGTCTGATTTAGGGCAGTGTGTAAATACAGGCACACCTGGGAGATATTGCGGGCTTGGTTCCAGACCACCGCAGTAAAGCAAATATCTCAGTCAGGTGAGTCATATGAATTTTTTGGTTTCCCTGTGCATCTAGAAGTTATGTTTACATTATACTTCAGTCTGTTGCATGTGCAATAATCAAAAAGTACTTTATTGTTAAAAAATGCTAACCACCATCACAAGCTATTGCGAAAAAGCACCACACCTGTGAAGCGCAGTTAAAGCCAAACGCCATAAAATGAGGGGTGCCTGTCGAAACATTCTTCCTGTTTATGGGCAGTGTGATGAGTGCCAGGAAGTGGGGTGTTGGTCACCGGGCACTAACTCCTCTACTAACTACCACCAAGTCTCCCTGGCTAAACTGGTCAGGATGCACCTCCTGCTTCCGTCACCAAGAGTCAGGCGGGCAGAGAGCAGCGATTCTCAGGCTGTCATCTTGACACTGGGGAGCCACATGATCCCTTGTCACAGGAACGGGGTCTGTGCTTGGTGGGAGGTTTGGTTGCATCTCTGGCTTCTATCCTTTAGATGCTGGTAGACCACATACCCCTTGTTGTGACAGCGCCCCCTGAAGTGACATTTGGGGTCCATGGATCCAGGGCTCTGTCCTCCTCCTCTTAGGGTACAGTGGGTGACGCATTCCCCCACCTCACGGCCGCAGAAAGACGGGGAAGAGCATTGAGCATGCGCGGGAGGCCTCAGAGGCAGGACTGGAGGGGCGGGTAGCTCGGGGGATCACCTTCTATTGGACAGAGTCGCTCACGTGACCACCACTCACCGCAAGGGAGGCTGGGAGAGGCAGCATGGCCCTGTGTCTAGGAGGAAATGGGCGTGGTTGGGGAGCAACTAGCTTATCTCTTCTGCGGGTTGATAGGGTGCATGTATTTTATTTTCATTCTTATAGATAAGAGAATGTCAGTTTTTCCCCTTAAATCACAGTACAGGTTCAGTGTGCCCCTCTGCCCCCATCTTCCAGCCGGATCTCCTAGAAGCTCCCTGAGTCCCCTTGAGAGCCAGAACAGCCTCCTCCTACATCACACCTTTGCCCCGCCCCCTGTGTTACCATGGCACCTGGGAGCGTCCTTGGGTCCAGAGGGGTCCTCCCTGCCCTGGGGGCGGGGCGTCGTGCAGCACGTTGAGTTTTCTCATATAACACGGGGAACAGATCTCTGCAAGCGCCAGAAGCCTCAGCAAGGGGGATGTCGCGCGGGATTCGCGTGGGGCTGTGGGTGCGGGGTGAGCCTGGCAGAGGTGGGAAACATGGGGGACTCTTTGGACTGGAGAAGGCAGAACGCAAGAGGGAGCGGGAAGGGGGAAGAGACTGCGGGAGGCGAGGCTGTGCCGGCCACTTGGGCATGATGGACGTCCTCCCAAATCCCCGTGTCCTCCCATTTGCCCAGTGCCGCGGGGCGCTCTGGCTCTCTGGATGGACTGAATTAACACTGAGCAGCAAGAATGTTTCTCGAAGCTCCAGAGGAAAATGGCCGTTTGAACCCTGTCAGGAGGGCCCTTCTCCAACTCCCAGCAAACTTCTGGAACCCCTCCACCGCAAATGTTTCATGTGGCGTAGCGAGAATTAATTAGAAAAGAAAAAAAATTCTCTCAAGTCAAAACACATATCTCCACAACCTATTAGCATTAAGATTAGCATTAAAGAAAGTTGGAAACTCTAACATTTTAAGCACAATTTATAAGTCTAATTTCCTGTGTGTCACTCTCAGATAATAAATGCTTTTCCTTCAAGTTGAAAAGTCTTAGTGGAAAGTGGGGGGTGGAGAAGGGGGGGGGGCAAAAGAAAGAAAAAGTTAATTTAAGGCCTATTAGTTTATTTTTAGTTGCCCGAGATCTGAGGGTCTGAGAGCATTTCCCTTTTCTGATAGAACACGCCTTCCTGTGTAGCAAGGAAGTTCCCTGACCTCAGGCCTCCTCAAGGTGCTACTGATTTTTGACAGAATTCCTCAGGCGAGGCCTTTGAAAGAGGCTAAGCCAGGCCTGCATGGGGAGGGCGATGTGGGGTCTTGGGGGGACAAGGTTAATTGCTTGGAGCATTGGAGGATGGAGTTTTGAGGCGAGGGATGCTGGTGACCGGGAGCCCCGCTTCCTGTATTGCTCTGGAAGAAGTTTGTCGCCCACGGCTTCCATAATAAGACATTCCTGCTAATTTGCCAGGAGCTGAAAGGGATTTCTGTTTTTAGCTTTGGGTCTGTGGCAACTGTTTTGTTTTAAATGAAAATTAAATGGGGACATGAAGCTGGGGTGGGGGGGTGGGGAGGCAGAGACATAATTGAAGTGCATTACTGGTAATTACCTCGTTCTTTCTTTCACTCATCATGTTGACAGAGAAATCTATTACCCAGCAGCTCCGTTCCCACAAATTGCCCTTCCCTGAGGATTTGGGGAGGGGGTGGGCCATAGTGGTGCTGGAGGAAATCGCTGCTTTGTTCCAGAAAGTGGGCCTCCAGCCATCCTCAGAGTGTAGCTCCAGCTGTCTCTTAACCAGAGGGAGTGGGGACCCCAAGAGGGAAGATGGACGGAGTCACCTGGGGTTTTGCCCCAACCAGGGTCCATCATGCAGATCCATCTGGAAGGCGGTGCGGAAGTATGGGGGATACAGGCCTGTCTCTCTCCAAAGAGTAAAGGTAGTTGGAAGAGAAAGTTGTTGAATTTCCAGTCCCGACTGGAAAGCGCTTGTGTATTCATGCAGTAAGAAAGCAGAGAGCTCTCTGAGTAAGAGGTGAGGCTTGACTGTGCCATCTCTCTTGACTGTGCAACTCCCTGGGCCCACCCTCCCACCATCTTCCCAGGCCTCCTCTTCCAAGGTTTGGCTTTGCCCATCCCCCTTCACGCACTCACCTTCCCGCTTCGTCTCCACCTAGAGCCCTCCATTCCTCTCCTCTCATGCTCCCTGTGGCTACCCCTCCCGGAGAGCCATTTCCCCTCCAGCTCCACTCATACACTGACATCCCTCTGTCCTTCCAAACCGTCCCTTAGGTGAAGGAGTTGAGCACAATGCAAGCCTCCATTTTCATTGAGTAAACTTTCCTCGGGTGTCCCTATGTGCTGGAAATGTACCATACGCCTTATGTACATTACCTAATTTAAACCTTCCTGTCGTGGGTGATGGCATCTCTGTTTCTGCAGGTAGCAAGCAGACTGGCAGGTGGCAGAGCATATATCCTTTCTACCAAGCAGCCCCAGTTTCCAAACCACTAGGACTTTTGCTGTGCTGCGTTCCACATCAAAGCCCTTTTGTTGAAAGATGATCTGGTTTCGCCGAGATTCAAAATAATGTTTCCTGCCTTCTTCTACCAGAATCCTTTCTCAAAGGAGGTCCTTCAAAGGAGGACCCCCCAGAGGTGCTGTCCCTGCAGCTGCTTGTGTCTCCTCCCTCCCCAGGCCCCTCCACAGCTGGAAAGGAAAGCAGGAGGAGATATGTGGCCCTGGAAGGGGACCTAGGGGGGCTCCCTAAAGCTCTCAGCCCTGGCTGTCATGGCCACTGGCCTGGGAGATGTTGGTGCGGCCTGGGCGGAGTAGCTGAGCATTGGCCTACGCCCAGGCCCAAAGTTCATCCCGCCCCTGCACGTGGGCTTGAACTTGGGGAAGAAAGACCAGCTGTGGTGGAGTTGCGGGATGGCACTCTCAGGAGAGACTTCTGACTTTGTTCCAAGGGCAAATTAGTGCAGACTTAGAGGTCACGTTCGCACGATGATCACGGGCGGGAGAGAATAGAGTGGACGCCCTGTCTAACCCATGGCGCCAGTGGGGAGACATGGGCCAAGGGCCAGGCAGCTGCTTGTCCTGAATCACACAGCACGTGCCCAGGTCTCCCTGGTGGGGCTCCCTTTTTCCTCACCGTGCTCTCTCTGGCAAGCAGGTTTGTTTGACGCCCCAAAATTCACAGGATAGAAAACCCTCAACTGTCTCTACTTGAGCTTATCTCATGGCCACAGACTTCAGTTTTTTCCAAATGAATACTTAAAATTCAAACATCCTTTGTTCCATTTGATACTGGAAGAATAATTTTAGGGATTTCAAGATCTTGCTTAACAAGCTTTACATCTTGATGAAATGCTGATTTTCATATTGTTCGCAAAACGCACAGTTGCAGAAGCCAACGCCGAATGAGAGTAGGGTGCTTCCGAGGGAAAAAGTTTAACATGTGAAGCCACCGTGACAAGGCCGGCGGGGTGGAGGGTGCACTGGCAGCAGTTTCTCCATCTGCCCAGAAAGGGACAGACGCTGCCGGCCTGGGGACAGACACACAGCCTGTGGTTCAGAGTCAGGTCTCGAGTCACCTGCTGTGTGACCCCAAGGACAGGCCAACCACAACTCTGAGCCTCGGCGTCTTCTCACGTGAAATGGACTCGCTCAAACTCACTTTGCCAGGTCCGGCATGCAAGTTGGGAGGTTTGTTAGTTGCTTGGCGAAGCTCAGCCGCCTCACACAATTATTGTGAATGATAAGTCGCCTGAGCTGCCAGCCAGGATTCTGGCCTCCTCAGGTACAAGTGACAGAAACTTGAGAAAAGCAACGTGTCCCTCACATAGCTGTCACTGTCCAGCCGAGTCCGTCCCAACTGACATCGACATCTTCACCTTAGGTCAAAGGTCAAAGGGGAGGAGCTTGGAGGGGTCACATTTGGACCGAGCAGGGGTCGGGCGATGGTGTTCCATGACTGACTTAGACTGTGGGCAGGTCACCATCTTTTCTGGGCCTTGGATTTCTCACATGAACACAGACTTAGTGGGTTAGAAGTTGTGTCTGACTTGGTCAAGGAAAACGCTGAGCAATTTACAAGGCCTGGCATGGAGTAAAGGTATTTGAAATGAATGAATTAGCAGTGACTCTCCTGGGCTTTGTTTAGACCAGAATGGGGGGCTTAGAAGGCAATTAAGGAGCCATGTCCACTAAGCAAGGTTGGGTGGGGCAAGGGCTTTGCATGAGGCCCTGGGCCAGATGTGCTCCGAGCTCTGACCTGCAAAGGATGACATCAGAGGCTCCGTCCGCACAGCCCCCCCGGGAATCACACACTGAAGAAGGACCCGTCTCTGCCAATCTGATTCCCCTCATGGCTGCCGCAGACCGTTGCACAGGCTGTGCACTGCTCAACCTTGGGGGCCCCCTTCCCATTGCCCGCAGGCTGCGTCACGCCTCTCGGAGCCGTGCAGCCCCCGGCACTGGTTGGGAGACGGTGCACCTGAAAGAGCCCTGACTTCGGAGTCGGGCCACCTGCCCGCTAGGCCCTCAGATCTAGACCAGCCAGAATTCCCCGTGAAGCTCATTCATGTCCTTCCCTCGCTGGACTTTGGCTCCTTTATTCAGGGCTCCTGAGGGGTCTCCTTCGGCCTTGTTGGTGGCACCCAGGAGTCCCAGCACTGGCATCTTATGAGGGCTGTTCACTTTGCCCTGTGGCCAGGCCCCTCGTTTGGCCAGCTGGAGTTTGTTTCTGAGCCGCTGCAGAATCAAGCTGACCCTGCAGACCAGGGTAGGGCTGGCGACTGCCTGGTGGGGGCGCCCCACCAGCCCTGAGACTCTAGGGCTCCAGACCAGACCCTTCACCCCTCTTAGGAGCCCTCACGTGGCAGTGCCCTTTGGACACCCTGTGGAGGGCCCCCCCTTTGCCCCCTGGCCTGAGGGATGAGTCCAGGTCCCGCCTTTGTTCCTGTGCACAGCGCCGCACGCTCCACAGAGCTCTGGGCTTTGGTTCGAGCCACCCTCCTGCCCCTCGTACTGTCTGGGCCCGGGGCCAGGCTCTACCACAAAGCGAAAGTCACAATAAAGCAAGTGTCATGAGTGTTTGGGTTTCCCAGTGGGTATAAGACATTTTCACTAGGCTGCACTCATGGAAGTGTGCAATAGCATCACGTCTGAAAAAAGCCATACCTTAATTAAAACATACTTGATTTCCAGAAATTGCTCCCCATCCGCTGAGCCTTTAGCAAGAGGCACTTTTCTCCACAAACCTTCAATTTGTAAAGTAAAATCCCAACCCCCTGCAGGATCTGTGAAACATGTAGGCCAAGGTCAGCCTGCTCCTTCCCTTCCTCACAGGCACCTCCCAAGTCCCTCTTGAGCAAGACCTTCTCCGCGAGAGGCCCAACTCCCTCCCCCCTCCCAGAGATAGCTGGTCACCCTCTCCTCTGTGCGGCTCTGCTTCTATTTCAAGGCTCTCCTGCCAGCACTCAGCCCCCACCCCCCCAGCCAGTTCTCCTCCCAGCCCCGTTGCTGTCGCTCTCAAAGGCAGGTATCTGCCCATGGCTAGCCCAGGCCCTGGCTCTCAGCCCTGACCACGTGCTGGGTCCTTGCCAAGTGTGAAGTGGGTACCGGACTCCACTCGGCTTCATAGAGGAGGAAGCGGAAGCCCAAGGTCACAGCAGCCACCTCTGAGTGTCTACAAAGCTCCAGCTGCCTCCCCATTTCTCCTCTACCCTCCCTCTACCCTCCCTCGCCCCCAGATTGTGACTGTCCTGAAGCAGGGCTCCCCCAGGCCTGTCCTGCGGGTGACGCCCCATCGGGGCAGACGGGAGCGTGCGAGTGAGACCCTCTGGACCAGCGAGATCCAGGAGAGGGCAGAGTCAGGGAGACTGGCTGGTGGTGCACTGAAATAAATTCCTTCCACGGTGATTTATCTTTCCTGCATTTTGTGTGTGTGCGAGTGTGTGGCAAGTGTTAAAGCTAGCTTTCAAGCTCTGTTAATGAATGCCAGAGTGATTATGTTGCTCTCCCCATCAATTATGCAGAAAATCAGGTAACCAGACTATTTACTTTATGTAATAGATGTGTGGGCTTCTTATTCACTCTCTGAAGGAACATTCCTGAAAGGGTCATTTTTTATTTCCTGAGATGCCTTTTTTCCTAATTGCTTGAAGGTTTGAAAATTGCTCCCTTTCTCCCCTTTTCATTCTGTGTAAATGTATTTCCTCACATCACGTTTCCCTGACACCTCGGTCCCCTGGAGAAGCAGGGCTGTCCTCCAGCCTCCCACGTGCCTTATGTCTCTCCCGGAAAGCCTCCGAGACTCGAAATCGAGTTGGAAGAAACACAGCTCCTTTGGTTTTTCTCCTTTGTAAACACGTTTGGCAAAATGAACTGGGAAGAACCTGAGGTTGGGTTTCTGGTTCCAGACCCTCCTTGAGTTTGCTTAGCATACCTAGGCCCCTCCAGGACCCTCCTTCCCTTTCCCCATGTGTGACAGCAACTGCCTGTTGAAGGTGGAGTGACGGTCTATGTTGGAAGGTTCTGGAACCTTAGCTGACTCTGAGGAACTCTTTCTCTTGGAGCTCCAGTTTGCCTAATGAGCTCGATAAGACTGAGCACCCCACCTGGAAAGTGCTAGAAACAAGAACTCTGGTACTCAGGGGCTTGGCCCAGGAGGTCTTTTGGTCTCCCGGGGCAACCACTCCCGGCTGGGTATTCTTCTCCAGGCCTTGGTCCTGAGAAGTTAGCACTGCCCTGCGCTGCCTGCCTGGCCCCTCCAAGCAGCCCGGGGCTTGCTCCCAGAGGGAAGACCCTCCTTTTGGCTCTTCTCCCTCTCCCCTTGGGTGGGTGTCAAGGGTCTGAACCCGGCACACCCTCGATTTGCCTTTGGACACCATCCGGCCTCCCTGCAAAGACGGAAGTCGAGATGGAGATTTTTCTTCCGGATGACTTCCTCTTTATAATGCTGAGCTCTCTGGTGTAAGGGGGGGCCAGCCAGCCAAGTGGAGATTTTCTAAACCAGTGTCCCTTTTGTCTTTCTTGGTTTGTATTTCCCCATTGAGAAAGACCGTCCCCGGCCATACCTGGTGGGGCGCAACTTAGCACCCAGCAAGCCCACAGGTCACCCATCTAACTGTCCCATCGCCCACTGGGGAGCTCTCTAGACTCCAGGGGGCAGCCACTGTCCCCTTACTCAGTCTCCTGTCAACCAGCAAGCGAGCTCTGGGCTGTTTCATGAGGGAGAAATAAATTTCTATAGTAGCAAGATGGTGACATGAGGGCTTACAGTTCAGCAGCCAGCTCTCACCTCGCGGAGCGCTCTGCGGCCCCCTCACTGGCCCATCCGTGACTGCTGTGGCCTTTCTCTCACAGTCGACCAAGAGCTCTTGGAGAGAAAGTCCTGAGTCTGATTTCTCTTGTATTCTGAGGGCTCGCAATTGTGCTCAATGTGTGATGGCAGAAGGCAGGAGTGGCGAAGATGCTGGCTGTTTAGAATGTGAGCAGGAGGAAAAGTTGAGCATGTTGACATTTTTTTTCCATCAAAGTGGGACTAGAAATCTTAGAAGGCTTCCTCGAGTAGGTGATTGGAGATCTATCTGTCTATTTATCTGTCTATCTATCTATCTATCTATCTGTCTATCTATCTATTAATCTGGGTTATATATATTAATTTGGGGTTCCATAGCAAGGTGTCACAGCAGACACATGGGGAGTTTTTGTTGATGGCAAAGTGGGTATGTTTTGAGGGTGGGAAGGGAGGATCTTTGGGAGTGAGAGGAGGCATGGAAAATTGTATAAAAGAAAGAGGAGGCAAATAGAAGAGAGTGTCCCAGCCTCGATGGAGCGCTGTGCACCAGGTACTTCCCACTCTTTCTTCTCTTTTCCCACTACAGTTTTACCCCAAGGCGATTTTATTAGAAACCCCATATACTGAATGAAGCAATTGCCCGCGGTCATGTGGCAGGGGACCAGGTCTGTTCCAGGACACCAGCAACTGGGCTGCTTTACAACAGCATGGGGGAGTCACCCCATCTTCTCTTGCTGGTAGCCCCATGCTTTCCAGAAGCAAGCAGAGGAATGAGGCCAAAGGAGCACCAGGCCTGGAGTCGCGAGGGCCTGGACTGTTGCCAGAAGTGAGGTGTGCGCCGGTCAAGGAGAGGAGAGATGGGTCCCAACTATCTTGGAAATACCTAATTTGGGGAAACAGCAAGGAAAGAGGAAGGAGGTCAGGGTTGGTCTCCAGCCTTACTGTGCTCACCCCAGAACCCAGCCTCGGGGCTTAAGGTCCCCATGTAAAGAAAGAGGAAAAACTACTTCCATGAACTCTTTGTGCAGAATGAGATAAACCAAGCACACACCACGGATGCTTTTGGTGAAAGTTCTCCCTCTACACTCTTTGTGTTTGGAGTAAAGAGGTTTATTCCCCTGCCCACCATCCACCATTCATCTTCGCTACTCGGGGTGTAAGTGGGAGATTAGGATGGATGTTTGTTGGTAATTTATTTGTGGGTTCTTTCATTGGCTCAATCTTTATTGAGCTCCTACGAAAGCTGTGTGCTGCATGAAGCCTGATGGGTCACCCAGGGACGGCAGAGATGACGGTGGGCCCCAAATTCCTATTGCCTAGTGAGGGCGTGGCTGTCTTGAGCTCTCCGCGTCCTCCAAGCAGCAGCCTCCTTACCTTGCACTCGCCCAGACACACGATCACCTGAGGAAGCGTTTCTCAGCATGCGTCCTGTGGCAAGTGACACGTGACTATAGATGCTAAGTCCTGTCCTGGCATAAGAGGAGGCCCCTGTGGTTCCCAGGTCAGGGGCGCAGCTGCTCTGCTGCGTCCCCAGCGCTAGACGGCCAAGCCCGGGGCAGGGCAGGTTTTTGGGAACGGACTGAGTTTGCATTTTTGAATTCCATGGTGGTTTGGAAGACTGGCCAGCTGGGTCTGAATCTCGCTGGCACCATTCAGGTTTCTGAGACCCACAGGGTTTTGCGGACGGACCAATCAGATTTGAATATGGCCTCCTGGGACCAGAACTGCAGTAAAGACAAAACCTCCTCGTGGTGTAGACAGAGACTCCCTGGGCCGCCCCCGTGATAAATAAACAGGATTCAGGAATCTGCACAATTGTAAGCAAGATTGTCCAGGGGGGCTTCCCAGAAGCGGGGCATGGAAGGGCTGGCTTTATGCAGTGTCCAGAGAAGGCCTCTCTGCAAAGGAACATTTGAGCCTAGATGCGGCTGATGAGGGGTGGGCCGTGCAAAGCACCAGAGAAAGCACCCCAGAGGACACGCATGCTGTCCGAAACCAGGCACTGAACTCCAGCTACTTGCTCCCCGAGACAGAGGCATTTGGGGACAAGACCCCCAAGAAAAGACTCAGAGCAAGCAGCCTCAGGGCCACAGGAAATCACAAACTCTGATTCCGGCATCTGTCCTCATCATTCCGGACGTTTGACAACTGTTTCCTTCTCACCCCAGTCCCTGCCTCCAAGTGCAGAAACCCCGGAGCAGGCCAATGAAATTGATTTAGTGTTGAGGTGCGCTCTCTTCCCAGCCTGGGGCAGGGAGATTTACAGCCCCTGGAAGGCCGCCCCTCCCTGCTTCCTGTAAATCTCCCACCACATTTTGGGCAGCGGGAGCTATTTGGGTAACCTTTATCTGAACCCGAACTTCCTCGCCAGGAACTTCAGAGGGTACCTCCAGGAAGGACAGGAGAACCCCAGGGGCCAACTTGTTTGGGGGAGGATTCCAGGCCTGCTGAGGACAGCTGCACCGCAGGCATCTGCCGAGAACAGTGTTCTTTGATGCTGGACTGCCTTTGTGGGGATGGCACAAGCCCCCAAAGGAGCATTTAGGGTTTATTGAGGGCGTGTGGATAAGCAACACGCTATTAAGCCTGAATGTCGGGCCCCTGGAAATAAAAAGGACCGAGGGACTCATCCAAAGCCAGATGCTCACAGCTGCGAGGGAAGCTATGTCCCAGACAGCAAGCGGGCTCCGACGCTCTTACAGACGTTACATTACGTTATAGATCAGCGTGTTCGCGGGCTGTCTGCTGCCTGGGATCTCATCTCTGTGAGACCACGTCTTGGATTAGCCCCAGACGCAGCTCCAGTACCTAGAACCACGCCCAGTTTAGAGTTAGCACTCAATAAGTTATTGGGGAGTGGAGTAATAATTCTGGATCGTTCTGGCTCCGCCTTGTGTGACCTTCGGCAAGTCATGACCCCTCCAAGCCTCAGTTTCCTCCTTGGAATATTGGGACTAAACCTCCATCAATCTAAATGCCAAAGGAGGGCCTCCCTGGTGGCACAGCAGTTAAGCGCTGCGCTGTGGAGCTGTCGGCAGCGGCCACGCCAGTTTGACGCCCGGCCGGGGAGAGTCCCACATGGTGCAGCAGACCTCTCCTGCCTCATCCGCTGCTCCCCTCAGCAGTGTATTTCCATCAGTCTGCCTGTGCTGCTCCCCACTCTGTCTCTGGTGAACCCTCTCACCACCCCACGCCTCTGGCCTGTACCCCAGCCTGTATGCATGAATAAATAAATAAATGAATGTTAAAGGACCTGCTGTTTGCTTATAATCCCCCTTCTCTTTCCTCCGTTGCCGAGGAGTGAAGACTGAAGGTGAATGTGCAGAGCCCTGCACTCAGCGGCTCTGGACCCCCAGACTTGGGGTGCTCCTTTTTCACTGGGAGTCGACATGCTGGACAAGTCACTTGTTTGTGTGTTTCTTTGTGTTCTAGGGGAGCGTCTGCTCCTGAGCTGCTATCATGCAAACTTCCTCCAGGAAGCCTTCCAGAACCAGCTTTTTCTTTGACGCAGAGGAAGCAGGGCCCGGGTCCTCAGAGTGCCCACGTGCCTCTCTCAACAGGCCACCCCTTCTTTCACTGCTGCCTCACTGGACTTAGAGATAGGCCTGCACCTTCCTGTGCCCTGGTCCTTGGCCTCTTTCGAAGAGTGAGGGACAAAGGGAGGGGGGAGTTGGGCCGACCTCCCCTGGTCCCGTGGTGACATTTATTCTGAGCAGGCTAGCTGGTGGCTGCCATCTCTGGCCAGAAGGAGCCAACTGAAATGGCTTCAGTAAACAGCCCGGTGGAGCAAACCCTGGCCTCATTAAAGCACAATTAGGGTCTCTGCTCTGCCTCGGAGTCCCTCCACTCGCTCGGGACCCAGAGCTGTTTATTTGAATAAGACTGCGCCCGAGGCTGGGAGGGGGACAGAGGTGGAGGTGGAGGTCAGGCGGCGGCCGTTGGATCTTTCTGTCATTCTGGACACTTTAATAATGGGAAAACCTTTGACCTGAGCCCTCCCAGATCCCTGGATTCCAGAACCCAAATCTCTATGGGGCAACAGTTTTGAATCTCCCTCCAACTCCTAATTAACCAGGATAAGGCACATGTAGCCTCGTGGCCTGAGCAGCCGGACCCCCAGGGGTGGACACCTCGCCCATTTGGTCTGACATCCCCGCCGAGGGCGCCAGGAGCGAGCTCGCGTCCCCACAATGCTTGCTCAGACTGCACGTGGCCTTTGCAGCTTTCATCTGTCCGGTCTTTCTTCCTATTGTAAAGCAGACAAGCAAAGGAGCGGCCGGGTCTCTCCAGCAGGACTGACCTTCGGTTCTCGGCACTTTCTTCCAGTGTCCCTTCCCAGGCCCCGCTCAGCCCCGTTCTTTCCTACCCCTGCTTCCCTGTAGCCTTTTGTGCTTCTTTGAACTAATGTTTTTCTTGGGGCTTGGCCTCTTACAAAGTACTCTTTCCACACAGCGTTTCTTGTGGAAACCCCCCGAGAATCTTATCAAGGCAGCATTATTAGTTTTCTCTTTTTAGACTGAGAAAGCGAGGGGTGGAGAGGCTGGGGGTTTTGCCCACTGTCTTCAAGTCCAACAGGTAATCCGCCTGACTCCCAACTACTTCTGGGGCATCAGCGATGTGTGGGTACTTGAAATACAAAGCAAAGGCACAGTCTCTGCCCTCCAGGGCCCCGTAACCCGGTGCTTAGCAGGACTGAGGGCCTGTGGTCCTGAAATGTGTCAGCTGGACAAGGGCCTGGTCGGCCTGATGATCCGGCTGGCACGGAGAGGCTTGGCACTCCCCCGGCTTCCCGTGCGGGAGATGGAAGGCTCAGCCGTGAATGCTGATCTGTGTGTGCGGCTCTCGCGTTTCAGGACCAGGGAACAGAGCAGGGCTGGTTCTGCCTGCTCCTCTGAAGCCTCCGTCCCAACCTCAGACAGTCCAAGCAAGGATCCGAGCTGTGGCTGGAGAGGAACTCAGCTTCCAGCCCCACCCAAGGCCCCCCTGTTAGCCCACTCAGGGGTCCAGATGGGCTAATAAAGGAAAAGACGCTGTCGTGGTGACCAGATCCATCCTGTTCTAGGTGAAAAGTGAGCCTGTTTCCCTGAAACTTTAAGGGTTGTGTACCAGTCACTGCCGCAGAGATCTAGAAAGTATGGCTGCAAAGATGGATGGAAGATCAGCTGCCAACTCTTTTGCTTATGGGTAAAAAAAAGCCTTGAGTCCAAGAGTGTCCAAGCTGGTAGGACATATTCTAGAACGTGTCATAATATGAGGTTGGAGACTGGCCTTGGGTCCCGAGGTGGGAGCCGCTCACAGCTCACTCTCCACTCACTAGGCCTCCGTTTTCTCATCTGTAAAATGGGATGTGTTCTCCATCAGCCGCTAGTCCTAAGGTGAGTCTGGATCTATATTACACATGCAAAGATCAGGCGGCGTGGATTATGATATACCCATTTAATCAGTCAGGACACCTGCCAGAAGTAGGAACTCTATTTTCTCTGATTAGGTGACGTGAGGGGAGGAAAGGACCTCCTTGCATTTCAGAGGAGTAGGTAGAACCAGCCCCTGCTCTGTTCCCTGGCCCTTGATTTAAAGGAGTGTGCTGATGATGCCTCGTGCCATAGACTAGCTCTTGGGCAATACTGGCCTCTGAATAACTGGCTGAATGAACTGAGTTGCAGGTATTGGGACTGAGGCGGCCTGATTGTTGATGGATGTCAATTGCTCAAGTGTATGTGGGTCAGTGGGAACTGGGGAGTGAAGAAATGGATGGTCGGGTGGTGAGAGGAAGGAGAGGTAGGCGGGACAGATGCTCAAGAAGCTCTTGGGTGTATTCTCCAAGGACTTCTTAAGGCCCAGGTGCAGGGCCGCCTGAGGTAGACCAGCAAGCCCAGCCCTGCAACCACCCAAAGGCTGGCCTGCCGTGCTCATGGCCTGCAGACCAGAGGACTCTCCTTTCTGCTCTCAGGGGACTTATTCCAAGAGCCCCTAGAGGCGGGTGAAGGCTGAGACCAAGAGCATGCAGGAAGAAAGGGTACACACGCCAGTCCACCTCCCACGGCGTCCCGGCAGAGGGCTCACCCGCTCCCTGCCCTTTCTCCCATCTCTGGCTCCCCTGAAATCACCTTCCCGCTTCCACATCCTCGTCTCACGCAGCTTCATCAGTCAGTGCGTGACAGTGGGGTCCCTCGCTGGCATGAGCAGGCTTCTGCCCGCTTCCTCTCCGCACCTCCCCTTGCCCAGGGTCTGGCCAGGTCCAGGCGAGGAATGAACGGATGAGGGACGAGTGATTCTTCTGTCCGCTGCTGGTGGCCGCTGGGCCTGGCAGGATGCTGAGAAAACGTGTGCTTTCACTGACTGTTGCTGAGAGACTTTTTCCAAACAGGAGAAACGGTGCATTTTTTTATACCACTTTTAGCGAACAGTTTTTATATAGTTTTTAAAGATTTACTTATTTATGCATATAAGAGCTGGCGTGTAGGCCAGAGATGTGGGGCTGAGGGTGGGGAGGTGGTGAGAGGACTCAGCAGAGACAGAGTAGGGAGCAGAACAGGTGGATTGACTGAAATACATTGCTGAGGGGATAAGTGGGCGAGACTGGAGAGGTCTGCTGCGCCACGTGGGGAGCTCCCTGGCCGGGGATCGAACTCGTGCTGCAGTGGCTGCCGATAGCTTCATGGTGCTGAGACTTAACCCCTGTGCCACCAGGGAGGCCACAGTTTTTATATTTTAATAGAAATAATTTCCTTAGCAGCCGACCCTCCATTTGTATCATCCTTTGTAGGTTTCAGTGTTTATCTTGAGTCCCTTGGTCTCATTCCCATAGCACCCCTGGCAGGGAGCTGGGACGGAGGCTATAATCCAAAGTCGAGAGGCTTGTTTGAAGTCATGTTGTGGGCCAGGATGGTGCTGGGATCAGACTCAGCTGTCCCGGCCCCTCGCCTGGCTCTCGCCGCGTTCTGGTCTGACGCTCACCTGCCTCCGTGGCTGTGTTTAAGAGAAACTGGAGGCAAAGATCGGTTGGATCAAAGACTATTTTAAAAGAATGGTGTCCCTAATTAATAACAAAAGCAAAAGCACCCTTAGTGGGTTCATAAATAGCAAACTGAAGCCTAATTGATCAAAGTGCCCTGGTCCCAAATTAACAGGCACTTCAAAAATGTTGAAATCAGCTCAGGCCACAATAAAGACATTTCGCCCCCAACCTTAAAAATTATCTTTTGTTCAAATTTGCCAGGAATTGTTCCCTAAGTCTGGTCAGATCACACCCACGTTCTGTGGAAGGTGGAAGGCGGGGTCGGGGGGAAGGGCGAGTCGGGTGTGGGGTGTGGGGAAGCCCACGTGGGGCCTCCTGATCTGACCCCGAGAGCTCTGCCAGATGGAGCAAGTCACTTGGTAACCAGGGATCCCAGCTTCTTCTCCCTTAACACAGGGGAGCAATGCCCGCCTCACAGACCACATTCTTCAATGCAGGTCTTGTCTGGCACATAGTAGGTGCCAGCAAAGTCTGGCACATAGTGGGTGCACAATAAGCAAACATAGCCTTCATCTTTCTGCATAAGGTCCCTGAAGGGCCTCACAGACCCCCTAAACACAGGGATGAGAGGTCACACGGCCCGAGGCTGGCATCCTGATGGCCAAATCCAACAGCCCAGGCCCGTATCTTCCACAGGGCCTTGGCGTCAGTTCTTCCCTGTTTGCCGTGACCTGAGGCAGGTCGCTCAGCCTATCTGAGCCTCAGCTTCCTCGTCTGCAAGATGGTTAACCTCACACCACCTTCCTTGCTCTGTGGGGGTGGGTGGGACACAGGGAAGGCTTGGGACAGCAGGAGCTGGCTCTCTCAGTGCCAGGGGCTGTGGGGGGGGGGGGCTGGGGACAGGGCACCGCAGAGCCAGGTTCTCGACCTCACTCTGCACCTTCAGGCCCGCTGCGTCTGTCCCCCACCTTGCTGGCTCTGGGAGGAGAGGATGACTCTGGATGCTGACCTCCCAGGAGACGCCGATGGTCTCCACCTTGGCTGCACGCGAAATCACCCAAGGACCAGTGCCAAGGAGCCACCGCCAGGAAACTTAATCAGAATTGGGGTGACTGGGGCCCCAAAGTGTCCAGGTGGTGGCATGTGCCGCCAGGCTGAGTGCTGCTGAGATCAAGATGTGCCCCCGTTTGCTACATCGTGGAGCTCTGGGCACACGTGGGTTCGGGCAGCAGCTGCCTCCAGCTCCCACTCCTGGACGCGGGTCATCCGTCTGTCCGTCCGTCCATCTGTCCCCCGTAGGCCAGAGGCTTTCACTTCTTGGATTCACTTTCAACACGTCCCCGGATTCTGGGCCCATCTGAAGAGGGACACGGGCGCTGGCAGTAACCGGGGCATACCGACTCTAACCTTTTCAAAAACAAGCTTTATTATGAAGACCAAAAGCGCTTATAAACCTTAATGAGCCGCATATGTGAAACACATACACGAGCTGCTTGTTTGAAAAATATTTCCCAGCTAGCCTTCAATAGCCGAGCCTTATTATTCCAAACGGGGAGCTTGTCTTACCAGAGGACTGAACAAAACCCCAGTTGGAGATAATTATCTTAGCAGAATTCCCCGTGGGTCCCTGAAGAGGGGCTGGGGGTGGAAGCCACTGGAACACATGTGCTAACTTAGCTGCCTTTGTGTACACAACAAACACAAGAGCCGGGCTTGCGGCGGCGAGGAGAATTCCAGCTCCTGAACGGTGACCTCCACATTCGTTCCGGGGATGGCAAATAGGTTTGTCTCCATGGTGGGGGCTGGAGGTGGGCAGGCCGGGGTGGGAGACACGTGTCCAGAGTCTTTGCAGGCGGGAGCCAGGGGTGCAGGGGAGTGTGGGGCTCGCAAGGGAGAGGACCAAGCTTTTGCCATCGGTTAGGTTTGGGGGTGCGACTCTGAGCAACCTCTCATCCCACCGGCCCCTCGCCACCGTCCATCTGGATCTCAGTTTCCCCATGAGTCCGTGGAACCACTTTGATGATTCCGAAGCCCGACAGAGGTGATGAAATTTCTTTAACATCATGTAGACGAAAGCAATCTCTAGATCAGAAAATACCTTGGGCAGCTACTTCACGAGCAACCTGACTTCCCCTAGAAAAGACCAGATAGGAGACATCGCCCCGAAGCAAGAAACTCGGGTTTCCAGAGACCTCCCCCTCCAGCTTTGGGGGGTGCTCAGCTGCCATCACCTGGATGGCCTGGGCAGCCGCCCTCCTGAGCCTGGCACCCAGATGTTCAGGGAAAGTGGCCACTGGGCCTCAATTAGCTGGGTAATTGCTTCAATTCCCTCCTGCTCCCTACCCCTCAATTATCTCCTTGCTGCCTCCGTCCCTGAGCTCAGGAATGCCGCTGCGCTGCCCTGTTCCCAGCCTGGAAGCCACAGGAGAAAGCCACTTTGGCGGGACTTGTCCTACAATGGCAGGCAGCCCAAGGAGAGGAAGGCAGGTCCCATCAGGCCCTCTTTGATTCCGTCTCCTCATTCTCTGTCTCCTCTGAGGCTGAGGATGAGCCGGGTTGTGTCAGTGTATGAGGGGGGAGGGGTCGAGCTAGAGCTGCAGGGTGAGATGGACCAAACCGGAGATTTGGAGTAAGATTCACGACATTGCACCATGATTTCTCTGCCTCCTGGTCTCAGCTTTCCCACCTGTAAAATGGGGCTAATCAGGCCTCTCCAGGAAGGTGGGGGCTGTTAGGGTTAAGTTTGTTCTGTAACATGAAAGTGGAATGAACAGGGCCTCCCTGGTGGCGCAAGGGGTTAAGTCTCGGCCTATGAAACTATCCGCAGCCACTGCAGCACAAGTTCAATCCCCGGCCAGGGAGCTTCCCACAAGGCGCAGCGGACCTCTCCTGCCTCCCCGCTGCTCCCCTCAGCAGTGTACTTCAGTAGATCTGCCTGTTCTGCTCCCCACTCTGTCTCTGATGAAGCCTCTCACCACCGCACACTTCTGGCCTGCACACCAGCTCTTGTCTGCATAAAAAAAGTAAATCTTTAAAAAAAAAAAGTGGAACAAACCTTGTCCCGTCCCCTCCTGCACCTCTGCCCCTTCCACCAGCGAGAGCTTGGGCTGCAGCTGTGGGAGGCAGGGAGCACTTGAACGCAGGGCCCCTGGGCAGGGAGCATGGTTGGTTCATGGGTCTTCCATCCTCTCAGCCTACTGTGCTCCTCTGTGAAGTGTTTCTCCCCAAGGACACGCTGTCTTCCGATGGCCTACGAGGAGAGAAGCCAGGACACACCCAGGTCCGTGATTTCACAGCTAGGCAAAGCCCTGTGTCCAGCACATTCACCCGGCCTGTTTCCCACCAAGGTAAACAGAGTCATTAACAGTTTATCTTAATTGCCACTAATGATGGTAAATTTGCCTGATTATGTAAAACGGGACTTTCTGGTCTAATTTGTTCCCTAAGCTAAACTGGAACATTTAAAATTTCAACAACTAATTCCAGCTTTGCAGCTGAACCTAATTGGT
The DNA here is from genome assembly GCA_004024925.1 of Scalopus aquaticus. Taxonomy (NCBI): domain Eukaryota; kingdom Metazoa; phylum Chordata; class Mammalia; order Eulipotyphla; family Talpidae; genus Scalopus; species Scalopus aquaticus. The sequence continues at coordinate 7,544 of PVIJ01016917.1, read as the reverse complement.
TCATTGTAGGTTATTAATGGTGAATTTGACTTCTCCAAGAACAGGCTATTGGGAACAAACACCGGGCCAGGGCGGATAAAAAGAGCAACTCCCCAGATTTGGGCCATCCTAGTGAAGGAAGCGCTGCAGGGCTTTCTCTCTCCTTGGTTACACCATTTAATTCTTGCATTGGTCATTTTCATCGCTTTTCCTAAGTATTCATGGTCCCCATACACACCTACATTTCATAAAGTATTTAAAATCTAGACTCCATCAAATTGGTACTTCTATGAAATTCATCAGAAGCTTCAGAATTGGTTTTGTCTTCTTTGGAATCTTCTCACTGTTTTTTATAGATATTTCTTGGTTTCACATTGGAATATTTCTTCCATTATATTTTTTAAACCAGAATTCCGTTTTGAGTTACTGGACATTGCTGTCTGGTTGTAATGCTTAACTTTTCTTTTTTAAATCGCTTCCTGCCTAAAAACGTCAATAAATTGCTTTGAGATCTGTGGAAGTGTCTGGCAAATGTATGCATTTGGATTTTCTTCAACAGTCTAAAAGCTAGTCAAGATCTGTGTTTTGGGAATTTTAGCTTAAAAAACTGTGATGATCCAGGCCCTGTGTTAACTGTGTAACCACACTATAAAAAGGCTGAAACGGTGTCTCCTCCTTTCCCCTGCCCGGTGTGCTCCTTCTTATTGAACCCTGGGAGAACAAGCCTCTCAAAAACGCAACATCAATGCTAAGGGACATCTTTTTAAATTTTTTTTTTAGTATTTATTTTCTCACCTCATTGTTAATTTTTGGAAAGTATTTGATTCTCTCCTACCATGTAGTCCTAGTAGTTTTCTCACCACCACAGCCCCCATGAGCCATCACCACAGTCTCTTGTGCTCCTCCCTCCCGCTCCTGGATGCCTCAGATCTATGGTCAGCTTACAAGTTTTGTCTTTTTCTGAGCTTGTGTTTGGTTTCTCTATGTTCCGCATGTAAATGAAATGTCCGATATTTACCATTTTCCTTCTGACTCAGCGTAATTCCTTCCAGCTCCACCCATGTTGCCACGAATGGCATGAGTTTATCTTTTCTGATCACTGAGTAGTTTTCTATTGTATACCACATCTTCTTGATCTACTCATCTGTTTGGGGGCATTTAGGTTCTTTCCACGTCTTGCTATTGTCAGTAGTGCTACGATAAACATCGGAGTGCAGGTTTCCATGAGAATTAGTGTTTTGTGTCTTAGGAGTAGATTCTTAGGAGTGGAATCACTGGGTCATGTGGTAGATACATTTTTCCACAGTGGCTGGACCATTTTACATTCCCACCAGCAGTGTAAGAGGGTTCCTTTTCCACCATATCCTCACCAGCATCTGTTGTGTCTGGTCTTTTTTAATATGGGCCATTGTCACAGGTGTGAGGTGATATCTCACTGTGGTTTTGATGTGCATTTAAGGGACATTTTTGTGTGCAGGTTTCCCCGGATATCTGAAAAGCCAGTATTTCTATTTGATATGCTTTGTTAGATTATTTTTGTTGTCCAGGAACACCATTACCATCAATTTACATGGAAAAATATCAAGCATTCCCAGGTCTCCAAAAATAACCTGCCAAATCATACCAGGTAGATATGTTTGACTTTCAGATATCAAAGGAAACCTGTACGCTCTTGATCAGATAATTGCAAACTTGTGGATAAATTCTCAGCTTGTATTCCCTTTTTCCTTCCCATTTTTTAAGAGTGGTTTATAAAACTCTCTCCTGCCCATTTTCCCACGTCACCCTGCAGCAGCTTTGTGAGGTCCAAGCAGCGCAGTGCCTCAAATCCCACTTTGCAGATGAGTTAACAGGCACAGACTGACTTCTCATAGACTCAGACAGAGTTCTTTGAGTCCCGAATCCAGTGAGCATCAACTTCTCTGTCAACACTGGCCAGAGCTTGGGTGAGGAAAGACTGACAGGAAGGTCAAGGTGGGTGGGGGTCGGGTCTTTAGGTCCCTCAGCCTCTTTGTTTACCCTTTGGAAAATGGAAGACCAGAGTGTGAGTTCTATCAGATGGGGCCTGTTTTCCAGATGGAGCCTGTTTTCTAGAATGAGTCTGTTTCACCGAAGTACGTCCTCCTCAAATCTCAGGTGACTCTATTTGGAGATAGGGCCTTGAAAGAAGTCATTAAGGCTAAAAGAGGTCATCGAGATAAGGCCCTTATTGGACATGACCAGTGTCCTCACAAAAAGAGGAAGAAACAGCATAGAAGTTCGTGCACAGAGAAAAGGCCAAGTAAGGACACCACGAAGATGGCGGTTACCTGCAAGTCAAGGAGAGAGGCCTCTGGAGCAACTGACACCTTGATCTTGAATTTCCAGCCTCCAGACTGTGAGAAGTGATCTGCTATTGTTTAGGTCACAGTCCATGGTATTTTATTGGGGCAACCCTATCAATGTGCCAATGTGGTCACCTTTGCATTCCTCTGCCCCTGGCAGCTGGGCGTGGAGGTAGAGGCAGGTTTTGGATGGATCAACAGGGTGCAGACTGACCCTCCTTAGGGGCTGTTGCTGCCTGCCCAATAGCAGCCCACTGAGGGGACAGGGCTGCCCCTCGGGTGCACAGGACCGGGGACAAGTTTTATTTTGCTTAAACCCTCTCTTTATACACAATTTAAATGAAAAATGAAAGACAACATTTATGGGGCCATGTGAGGTGCAGTTGATAGTAACTATCCACAGTAAGCATGTTCTCCCAAGTCACCACAAATACTGAATTAGTGAATACTGAGCCTTTGCTCATGGGGAAATACAGGATTAGGTTCCTATAGACCTCTGCTCTTGTTTTTGTCAACTGGTTAACACATGACCTTGATGTATGTGTTTTTGTTTAAAGATACCTTATTAAGAATACACTGTTCATTCATTGACATTGAACTCACAGCCAATAGCATTGTGATACGTGCCTGAATGAAGCTTATCTGACACAGGTATTTTCTCCAGAAGGCATGTCCCCACCTTCTTGCCCTTAGCAGTTAGCACTGCAGCGCTACATTTAGAGGGCATCTTAAACAATAAATCACCAACCAAAAGCACAAAATTGCAAAAATGTCACCCTAGCATCCCTGAAAAGGACACTTGTTTACAGTGCGAGAGCTGAGACTAGAAGGCAGAGTAATGTCCTACTTGCCCTCTGCTGAGAACCTGCTCTTGAGGACTCAGATGTTCCACTATTTTGCACATGCATGAGATGACCGCAACGGCACTGTGTGTATTTGATTGGGGGGACATGAAACACGTTTAGTGCAGCAGTAAATAAGGAATGTACAAATAAGGAGGATCTCCTGTCTAGCAGTTCCATGATGAAGATTTGGAATAATGGTGAAGAAGCACTGACATATTTGTTTATTGCCTGGTTAGTATTTGTGAAAGTTCCTCATTATGCCCAGGTAACATCACTTACTCTTCAGGTCCAGGTCTAGGAACTGTTTCCTCAAGATGTTTATTGTCAAGTGCTTGGTTCTTGGTTGATTTCCCATCTCCAACTTGAGAAAAGGTCACCTTGCTACTGTTATTCACACTGTTGTGATACTTCAGAATCTGCCTGCATGAAAACAGTATGGAACTTCTTGCTTCTGTGGTTCCCCAACACCATTTATTGACGTTTCATGACAGCCACTAACGCAAGACTCACCCAGAGGGTGCCGGGTAATGCAACGGACAATTCCTCTTGTGCTCCTGTCAAGTTTATTATTTGGAATTTTATAATATACATATAAAATGACACCTCTTGAACTCTTTAGTCCATAATCACTGCTTCCCAGAATGTAATGTCTTCTAGTGTTGGCCTTGCCTCTCACGTTGCTGCCACTGGGGAAGACAGGCCAAGGAAGCACTCATTGACCGAAGAAATGTCCATCCTCCATCTTAAGACTATTGGGAAAGGCAATACCTACCCAAGTCAATTGGAGGCAAGAGAGCACATTGATTGGAAGGGCCCATGGGCTTTGTGTAGCAGCTGCCTTAGACGCTCTGGGAGAAGACAAGACCACCCACTCACAGAAGACTGCTTGTCACAAGGCGTGGCGTCTGCAGAGGATGTGGGGTGTTACCGTGGGTGTCAACAGTGGGGGTGTGCACGGGTACAGGTTGTCTGCAGCCCTCTCCCCACACCTCTTCCAGGCAGGGTAGACACAGCAGGTGCTGTGCCGGGCTATGGATGTGCAGAACTTTAGAGCCTGTGCCTGCACTTACTGCGCAAGCTCCAAGGTCGGCAAGGATAGCCCAGAGCCCTGAAATCATCCTATGTCTAGTGTGAATCTGTCACCCCAAATCAGCATGTCCCCTCCCTTGTGGTAGCTCATCCTTACACAGAAGGCAGTGTCGGCAGCAGGAGTGATCTGGCCGCAGGGCTGCCCAGATGTGGAGCGGGGAAGCCAGCACGAGCAAACACGCCACATCCGCTTACAGGACACTCAACACCAGGTACGGCTAAGCGCCGTGGGCGAGCTCAGACACTGGCTACCTCTGGGGCGGCATCAGCTGGGAAAGGGCCCAGGGGCCATCGGAGGGGCTAGAAACTGTTTAGGTCTTGACTCGGGTCACATGGAGGCCTGAATATGCACATCACGGAGCGGTGCATTTAAGATTTGCCGCCTTCTGTATATAAAATGTGTCCGTGACAGCCCTAAAAGGGGGTTGTGTGTGTTGTTAGCGGGGAAGGTGGCAGGGGAATTAAGGCTCCCAGACCAACTCTGTGGGCACCAGCACCAGGATGGCTCCCAGTGGCCTCTGCCCCCACGCCATGGCCCAGGTTGGCTGTGAAGTCGCAAGGCTCACAATGCGCAGCCTCCGAGGAACAGCCAGGGCCTCTGTGGGCGGGTGACAGGCCGCAGCTGGGCTGCCACCCCCTTCCTCTAGAAGAAGCCTTGGGAGACCCTTGGGGGTGCAGAACCTGGCCCCCTGCCAGCAGCCGGTCAGTGGACCGCGGTGGGTGGATCCTTCCACCCAGGTCGGCTTCAGAGGCTGCAGCTCTGGCGGCCGCTTGTCGGCAGCCTCCCCGAGTCCCTGAGCAGGAAGCCCGGCGACGGCTGAGGCGCCCCAGCGCCCCGACCAAGAGAAACTGGGGGGCGATAAGGATTTTGTTGTAAGCCAGCGACGCCTGGGGCACAAAGTGGTTACTCGGCTGTAGGTAACAGTCCAGTTCTTCCGCAGTGGGGATGGGGGGCGGGCCTCAGCCTTCCTGTCTTTGGAGGAAGGTTTCTGTACCAGGGCTCAGGGGGCTCCTGGCAGACGGAGCCCCACGCTGGTGAGAACAGCTCTGCAGCACACTCTCGCTGGCCCTCCCTGCTGCCCACCCCTCATCCCCCCAGTCTCAGAATCACGTGCCGCAGGAGCAGCCTGCACAGACCCTTGTCTCTGCCTCTGCCCTGGCGGGGCTCGGATGAGTAAGCGGTCAGCACTCGGGAAGTCTCGGACGCTGGACCGCGAGGACTCCAGGAGGGGCCCGCGGGTGGGAGGGGTCTCAGCAACAGCCCCCAGGCTTTGTCCTGCCCAGGCTCTGCCCTGCGGGGCGGGGGCCACGTGTCCCCCTCTTCGGCAGCAGGGCGCGAGGACAGGGGCGTCTCGCTCGCCTGCTGAATCGCTGTCTTCGGAAGCTCATTCGCCTCCTGGGCCTCGCTCCTGTCGTCCTGCACTAACTAGGGAGGCTCCTCGCTCTAGACCCGGTAAGATCGTGGGAAAATGTGCTTGGGGTCTGTTGAGATTCAGCATCTCACCCCGCATCTCGGGTTGTCTCCTCGGAAGAGTGACCCGGCTTTTGAAGCCCATCGGAAGCGTGGGCAGCTGGGACGGGGCCGCCCCAGCATGAGACCCGCTCGCCGTCTGCCGCGGCGCCGGCGCTGGCACGGGAGGCGGCTTCTCACGTGGGAAGCAGCAGCGACGTTTCCTAATTATCACATTTGGGGAGCAGATGGGGAAGCATGTGGAGGGATGATGGGCTTCTTTAAAAGGGGGGGGGCATGTTTTCTAAAGAAAGTTGCCGCAGAACGGTTTCACCAGTTGTCCGAGTCCAGGTGGGGTTGAGGAGGAGCTTTGTAAATAGGGTGTCTTTTTACAGATGGGGAAACAGTGGGTGAGGGACACAGGATGGGTGTGTATCTGACCCCCGGTAAGGGCCAGGTGTTTCACTTTATTCGCCCTTCCCTATTACAACAACCCGTGAAGTGTTAACGATATTAAAATCTATGTTTCACCAATGAGAAAATGGAGGCTCAGCTATTGAGAAGTAGAGCTGGGATTTGAACCTGGGATAATCTGTCCCCAAAGACCCCTTTCGGGTTTGCCATGTGGAGGCGAAGGCAGCGGGGGCACTTCCAGGCTGGGTTTGTGCCCAGGTGGGCATTGGAAGCACTGCACAGCCAGTCAAAAGTCATAATTGTCACATGGTCTAGCAACCCCATGTCCATGGAGACAAGGACTCAGACACTGGACACCCAAGAGGCCATCAACAGGGGAATGGATAAACACAATGTGGCAGACATGTGCAGTGGAGTATTATTAAGCCATGAAAAAGGATGAACTTTTAATAGAAGCAGCCATGTTGATGACCCTTGGGAATATTATGTTCAGGGAAATAAGACACAGAAGGACAAAGGTTGTGTGATTCTTCTTACATGCAGTACCTAGAATAGGCAAATAAGGGGAGATTGGAAGTAGAATAGAAGGTACTGGGGCTGAGGGAGAGATGACGGGGTGTGGCAGAGTGCCAGCTTGAAGTGCTGACATATTTCTGAAGATGGTTCGTGGTGAAGTCGCACCCCTGTGAATGTACTTAACGTTACCGAATTTACACTGAAATGGTTAAGATGATAAATTTTATGTGATATGTATTTTAATACGCACGCACACCCTGACCCAGGGCAGATTTCTGTGCAGGCTGGAGAGGGACAGAGTTGAATTCTGCGGGGAATTCACCTGGAGTGATCTGGAGAGGTTTCTTGGAAGAAGCAGGATTCAGCTGGGTCTGAAAGGATGTGCGGGTTTCACTGGGCAGTGGTTTGGAGACCTTCTGGGGCAGTGTGAGGATGGGCCTGGAGGAGCCAGGAGGGCCTGTGTGTGTATGCCAGGCGGACATCATTCTGTGTGCGACTCATGTCTTGACTGATGATGGTTGGGGAGGGACGGGCTGGGGGAACTGGTACATGAACCAAGAAGCGTCTGACTCCAGCCAAGGTCAAGCCCCCAGGGGGCCAGTGGCAGCCTGTTACACAGAGGTCCCCCAATCCAAATGGACATTGAAGATGACAGTACTGAGTCATTCTGTGTGACAGCTCCCACCTCCTATACATCATTTTTTAAAAAGATTTATTTATTTATGCATACAAGAGCTGGGGTGCAGGCCAGAAGTGTGGGGGGTGGTGAGAGGATTCACCAGAGACAGAGTGGGGAGCAGAATAGGCAGACTGAAATGCACTGCTGAGGGGAGCAGCGGGAAGGCAGGAGGGGTCTGCTGCGCCCTGTGGGAAGTTCCCTGGCCGGGGATCGAACTCATGCTGCAGTGGCTGCGGATAGCTTCATAG
>PVIJ01016916.1:0-31179 GCA_004024925.1 Scalopus aquaticus | reverse complement strand
CCTCAGAATTCACTTCCTGATAAAGATGCCTTGGTTATGAAAGACTTTTCCCTCATGTGACTGCCTAGAATTCTTCCCAGGACATCAGGCAGTGCTGTCTGCCTCCCAGTCCTCTGTGTTACACAGTCTAGCTACATCTGTTCCTTTCTCCCTTTTCCTCTGCTTACCTATAGAGAGAAGACAATTCCACAGTTGTGAAATTGTGGACAATTCCCTCCCTGAGTTTGAAGCTGATCTCCAGTGGCATAGCTCTCGTTCCATTTTGCTCTTCATGTTTCCCTGCACAGGAAGTCCCTGGCCCTTATCCCGGGTTATGTTGACTGCTCTTATTTGCCTACAGCCAGAAGTCAGTTCAAGAGATGACTGTCCCCCTACCAGTCTGATTTGGTCCTCCTGATATTATTTCAGTGACCTATATTATGAATATGCCTTTGGCTAAGTCTGAATGGAAATAGTTGACATGAGTCAAAGGCATAAATTTCATGAGTAATTTAGCAGTAATAACCCCTATTTTTGAAGATTGAGTGACATGTTGAGTCACTAGAAGTCTCATGACACCAGGTTTATCCACTAATCTTCAGCCTTTCTCTATTAGGCATATTTTGTATTAAGTCTAATGACAACCTGGATATTTAGTTTAGGATTAAAACACACTAGTGATAGTTCAAATAAATCATCAGTATAGACATTTTTAAAAATATGCAATCAAGACAAAAATTGGCCTTTTGTTGGAGAATAACAGGCAATCAATCCAGCCTCTCCCCATGATTTTGCAGGGCTGTGATCGACTGTGGAGCTAGATGTTTATATCTGACCAAAATCTCTTTGATGCATTTTGGGAAAAATCCTGCAAAATCATTATGGATCCCCGACACTACTGTCCCTATCTTTATTTCTAGGGAAATGGTAATGCTGGGGATGTTTATACACAATAACTAGACCAACAGGCACAGCTTCTCACCACAACTTTGTGTTGGGGGGATCCCCAGATGGGCTCTTTACTAAGATGGCAGGCAGTATAGAAAAGGGCCAATAATTCTACTTGGTGTTTTACAGAAGACTGGAGTTCCTTTACTGTGTATTTTCTCCAAGCGTAATCTTTATTCCTACTCACTAGTGTGCAGTTTCATCAGGTAGCTGAGACATGACAGGGATGTCTTTTGAAGTAAAACTTCCTGGCAGTGACAGTTCAAATGAATGTAGATTTCCAGTGGAAAGGTGTTAAGGACATCATCTTGGTACTAGACTTCCAGGTTGGAAGCATGTAGACATGATAGGTGGGCAAGAATAACATTAAATGAGGGTGTAAGTTTTCTTTGTAAAATGGACATTATCTTATAATTAACCTGGATTTTATTTGCCTGATATGGATGGAGCACAAAGTATTATTGCTTTGTGTTATTCCAATCAATGTATAAATATACTAATTTTCATGAAAAACCCAAATTGACATAGTTTTCCTTCAGCTCACCCGTATCAGCTTCCCTTCCCTGTGAAGTTTGTGCTTTCCGCCACAGTGCTAAACCTCTCTCATCTTTCAATGCAAATTTAAATTCTGCTATTGCCATTTTGCTTCCTTGCAGTCCTTACTCTCGTAACTAATATTCATTTCATGACATTTTTAATCTCATTATCAAGTTTCTTTCTCCATGGAGGCATGTCTGCTTGTCCATGCTTCCTGATTTCAGTGGGATACAGAGGGATCTCTTGTACCAATGCCAGTCCCAGGGACACCTTGTTCCCGGTGCGCCAGCTGGAGATTTTGCCTGCCAGTGAGTCTTGGTTGCTTATTGTTCCAGTGTCTTCAGTCCTATTTTGCTCACTTTGAACAGGGCTATTATCCCCTTTTCTCCTATGTTCTAAAACATTCTCAACTTTAGCACCATGGACATTGACTAACTCTTTGTTGCAGAGGCCCTTCCCTCCTGTGCAGTATAGGATATATAGTAGAACCTCTAGATCTACCCACCTTCTTCCACTCATCCCCATATTTTCAGACATTGCCACATATCCCCTGGGAACAAAATTGTATCTGGTTTGTAACACTGCTCTAAAGGAACTTTACAGAGTTAAAATCAATTTAGGGAGGAGAGAAAAAAAAAAAAAACGAAACAAAACTGTGCAGTAGGATGGAGATTAAAATAAGTAAAAAATCATTAAAAGACAATTACAAAGATTTTAAAGCAGCACTTATATTCACAGAACAGTTTGGTATTTTTAAGAGTGGAAATAGGCCATAAATGCTCAGGGTGCTGGATAATCTCGTAAGTAATGCTATTAGTCAAATAATGGCAAGACGTAAAGACAGCAGAAGCTGAGGTGTGACAGCCAAACCATTCTTCCTTCTTTCAACATGGGGCTGATATGTACCTAAAACTAAGAGGTCAACAGTCCTATTTATATATCAATATTCTCTCCCAGGACATTGGTTTTTCAAACATATGATAGTGCATTTCACTGTAGTTGGAAAACTGAGGAGACAGGTGGGTGGATGTGATTTTTAACCATCAGTGCTGCATATGACTCATGTATATCATTTGGTTAAGTTGGTATTTTTTTCTAGCAGAAGTTTATGTCCTCATAACAATGTAACCTGAAGCTCACCTCACTTGAAATAGCTTCACTGTGAGGAAGAGAAGTTCATTGTTTTAGTTTAACCAGATGGACAATATGGCATAACAAATATGATTACATAATTTTTTGAAAAGTATTTTCTCATTTTAAATTTGAAGGCAGTAATCCACATGGACTTATTTACACTGTTATTTAAACAAATTTATACAATTTTACAGTGGATTTGGTGTACAACTACGAGATGCATTTGGCCATTGTTTTCTTTACTGTTCCTGTTCAGAAGAAAAATGACTAATGTCTTTTGGTAAAAGTAATTACAGGAAAAGATGGTTATGTAGCAACAGACTCCTTCATGAACAACATTCAACTTTTCCCAGCAGTCGTTTTTCCTTCCAAATTCTGTTTTGCTTGGACAGTTTAATTATATGTAAATCATTGTCCAAATTTTAGATGTACCTATTTTTGGGCAAAATAATCAAAACACTGCACAGTGGTAGCTATTTCAATAATAAGTGCCTATATGTTTGTCATCAACCAAAATGCATCTGGAATACAAGCAACCATAAAGCGTAAAAGGCTAAAAAGAAATTCCGAGAAAAGTTTTTTTTCCCCATTTGAAAAACTGTATTTGAATATGTAAATTATCAATAGTCTTACTGTGAACAAAAGCCTTTGTGCTTCTGGCAGACTAAGAATATAAGACAATGAACCGGAGGAGAAGTTCTTGGCCTTCTCTCCTCCTCCTCCCCTCCTTCAGGAGCAAAGTCAGATGGTGTGGGACTCTGAGACATTAACATGAAGGTTCTATTGGCTCCTGTTTGTCTGCAAAGCATTCAAGTTTTTGAACAAAAGGTACATTAAATAGACTTGTTTCTCCCTCTTCCCCTACTCCACGTGCCATAGTTTCTCTTCCAATGCCTCCTCCCCATTCCTCTGGGGAAGAAATAGCAGGAGACTAAACTGTCATGTCAGCAATTTCTAGTCTGTATGTTCTCTTCTATACTAGTTATTGAAGAACCACACAGTCCACTGTTGCCTGGGAGCGGTGAGGGTTAGAGGCCTCCCTGCTGGTAACAAATGTAGCCTGTGATGTACTCTTGACTTTTTGAGTGTTCTGTAATGAGTGGACACAGATTGTATGGTTAAAGGACATCTTTATTTCATAAAACTAAATTCCAGGGAATTTCTAGATTCCTATCACAATACAAGTCTTTCGCTCCATTTTAGTTTTGTTTGTTTACCAAATACAAGTATTAAGTATTATTAATAAGGGATTGGATCAAGATGGCATGAGAAGAGTTTACTTGTTTTTCTCCCAAGGATAATAATCAGAGATTTAACCAAACTGGTGCTGCCCCCAGAGGGTCCCATGACTTGGGACAAAACTGGAGCACCCCAGAAAGGACACTGAGGTGATTCGTACTTGATTAAATAAGAGTGGGTGGAGAGAAATACCTGGAGGCTATGGTCTGGAGTGTGAAGGCTGCCAGTTAACTGAACTGATCTCTCCTTTTCAAAGTCCCTTCCAGAAAACCATGCTCGTGTGTAGCAATGAAGACATCAAACACCAGATCCATAGACATCCAGGTCTTTGCTCAGACCACTGCTATAATAATTGGGAAATAAACAGAAGATCCTTGCTATGGAAGCTCAGCCTGACAATTTAAAAAATAATCCAAATTATTTAACATATTACTACATCATTTAATGACTATTCAAACTTCCCCACATGCTCCAAAGATCTTTTCCCAACAGAGAACTAGCTAGTCCAGTACTGCTTTGCCCCTCACCACTGCTATTTTATTTGCATGATGTTGTTCTCCTTATAATGCTATTATCATTAGAAGGGAGCCCATTTCTCAGGTAACCTAGGATGTAAATGCTTAGTTTAATCTCAGTTATTTTCTGTTGCATTTGGTCAGATTCTAAATGTGTTTCTTCTTCATCTCATACCATTCTTATCATCACTTTTAAGGATATGTATTCTATCTGTCTGTCTGGCTGGCTGGCATCTGTAGATCTACCCATCTAGTCTTTTTGAACCATATGCTTTCCCTAAAACTATTATAAAATCATTGTATTTCTGTCTTTTTTTTTTTTTTTAAATTTTAAAAGGACAAGTTCATTAGGAGAAGGAGAAAGGGAGAGACACCTGCATAGACACAGGCAGGCAGAGAGTTTCTGCTGCTGCTTTGCAAAGGGAAAAGGCTTGTGAGAAGAAACATCTGCATTGTCAGGTCAATACTGACCACTTAACAAACTGGAGAAGGTAAAATTCTGGAAGAAGTTGGTTAAAGAAGAGTAGTAACAAAATGAAGATATAAGGGTTAATCTTGAAAAGGAAGATATATGTCTTTCTCTAAGACCAGAGGAAAGTGTCATTTGTCACTTTTTGGTGCTCTTGTTTGAGAGTTTCATTATAGTGCAACTAAATTTTTACTGTCGCCTCCATTCATTTTATTGCCATCCAATGTAGAATGGATCTGACCTTGCTAATTTTAGTAAAACCATTTTGTTTTTCATGTTGTATTTCACCCAGGTGACCCTTTAGAAAACCCTTTGGAGTACATTGTGACTGTTGTTTACTGTCAAGAGAGACTTAGGTATGATTAATTTAGCAACAACCCTATCATCTTTGAAGGCATTTAAAGATGCTAATACAAAAGGATCTGTATGTCAGGGCTCTTCTGGGGACTACACCATAGAATAAAGCACTCTACATGCATATTTAATGACATATGGTAAAATAATGATGCATAAAGCAATAATTTATCAGAAAGGTAATGAAGTAATATAGCATGGGAGAAAAATGTTCTTTTCAACTGGAACATGATTGTCGTGTTATTTTTAATCAGTGAGGAAGTTTTGGACTACCTGAAAGAAAAGTAATAGATTTCTTTCTTTGTGAAATTATCTGTGAAGATTCTCTCCCTTTTTCCAATCAGGGTAAGCGCTACCATTCTTTTGCGCTTTCTGTTTTTTTTCCTGAAATCTAAAACAATCAATTTATCCAAACTACTGAAAGTGATCCTTTTCACTCAATTTGCCAACATGAAATTGGAGTTGAGGGCATACAAAAATGTGATTCACTTATCAAAGGGTTTCTTGAATGTGGGTACCTTGAACCAGAAAAAAATGGATAAAACTTTTTTCAACTGACTTGAAGTGCACTGACTTCTTCAAGCATCTGGCTGGAATTCTCAGAAGGCACAGAGAAAAGCTAAGAGATGTAAAACTGGAAAGGTTATAGTGGTGCATGAAGGGAGTATGAAAAGCTATAATGTGATGGACTTTCTAAGAATTTTCATCAACTCTCTTTGGCCAAAGACAAACTAATTTCCTTCCATTCAAAATCTGTTCATGTTTCCATGATCGCATGTCCCCATATGACATGTTTTTTTTTCTCCATGTCACTCAAGTGCAAAGCCTCTGATGATTGCCAGAAGCTGTGAATTCCAACTCTGAAATATCTCTGACTCATCACTTTTCCTTTATTTCCATCACTAATGCTTTAAAATTTCAAGGTTGTACCACCTCATATCTGAACTATAGCTTCTAACTCCATATCTATGCTAATTGCTCCCAACCAGTTTTGGCCTCTCCTTACGCCAATGCATCTTCTACATTGTCACCATGAATATTTCTTATTACTGTTGAGATGTGCTCACAGACTCCCACTACCTCTCTATTGCCAAATAAAGTAAAAGCCCTTAGCAAGTATTGAAAGCCCTTTGTAATCTGATTTAAATTTTACAGTGTGTTCAGTTTTCATTTCCCGAGCAGATATTCCACTTTCCTGCTCTAGACTATTATCTACGCTTTGACATTTTTCCCTCAAAATTCTTTAGTTTTTATTGAAATCATGACTGTTGGAATCTTGAGATTAAACTCAAATGACTCCTTCTCTATAAAACATTCGCTAATTCCTCCGATTTTGCTTAGTCCCTCTCTCCAAGGTTCCCTCCAAGATCTCTGAAGTTCCATTGCAGTAGTACTCCCCAGACTTTACTGTGCTACAGGTCTCCTGGAATCTTCTTAAAATGCGGATTCTGATTCAGAAGTTCTGGAATGGAGCTGAGATCTGCTCTGCTAATAAGCTACCAGGGGATGATGGTGTTGCGGAACCTTAGGTATACTTTGAGGAGCAGAGTTGCAGTTTTTATTGATGTGCAGCATTTGTTACCATTCTGCCTTGTATTAGAGTTTTCTGGAAACACAGCTTCCTTCTCATAGACAGTACTCTTTTCGAGCCAACTCTTGGTTATACCTGTATCTCATACACTTCCCATTCTGTTGCCTTCCTGGTAATTTTGGTGATAGATTCAGCCAAAGAAGCAACTGAAATAAAACTGAAAGGTAAAATCAAGATTGGGGCTTCTCTCAGAATATATTTTCCATTTTCTTTGATGGCAGAGAATTCTCTAGTAGTGTAGAGAGCATGCGCCTTGTTGGGTAGGCATTCTTCACAACCTGATTATTTGCGATATGATTCAAGAAGATATATGGAGGAGTTCTTTTGTCCTATAGTCCACCGTTTGATTTTTTATGTGATATCATGTGCTGGCCCCTGATAATTTTTCTGTCTCATTAATTGCTCTGGAGAGTAGTATCATCCGTAACTGAAGCAATAATATCTGCTATTTCTTCAATTGTTACCAGTTAACACTGTCCAGTATGTCAGTTTCTAGCATCCATTATTTTCTTATCATTTTTAATATGTTAATTCTTATAATTAGGGGGCCCTAATTATATTTTTATGGGGACCTCCCAGGTAACTACATTTGTTTGTAAAGTCCTTGGAAGAGTTATCTCCCTTGCTGCTCCTTTTGTAGTTTAATTCTAATGGCTAATTCCAAGTGGCTAAGGTGACTGCATCTGTAGTGTGTAGTCCTTCCTGGTTCCCCGTGATTCCCCCCTCCTGGTTATTTATGCCCTGGTGTAATCCCTTCCCCTAGAGAGGGTAGGGTTGGACCTAGTGACCTATTTATTTATTTATTTATTTATATTTTTTACATTATTGTGTATTCCCCATAGGTTACCCACCACCAATTCACCCATGAACCATCACCATAGTCCCTTGTGCTCTTTTTTACCCCTTTTTGAGCCCTTATACTCCCCCTGCCTTGATGGATGTCTCTTTCTTGTTTGGTTTACCTATAGTCCGGTTATAAGTGAAACCATTCAATATTTTTCTCTTTCTTGCTGGCTTATTTGGTGAGCATTATCCCTTCTAACTCCATCCATATTGCTGCAAATTGCATATGTTTATCTTTTTTGAATGCTGAATAGTATTACATTGTATATATATACCACATCTCCTTGATCCAATCATTTATTTTTGGGCATCTGGGTTGTTTCCATATTTTAGCTATTGTAAACAATACTGCAGTAAATACCCGCATGTCTCTTTTTGGATTAATGTTTTTGTGTCCTTTGGGTAGATTCCCAGATGTGGAATTACTGGGTCGTATGGAGGCTCCCTTTTTAGCAATTTCAGGAACCACCATACAGCTTTCCACAGTGGTTGGACCAGTTTGCATCCCCACCAGCAGTGTAGGAGAGTTCCTTTTTCTCCACATCCTCGCCAACATTTGTTGTTCCGTTTTTCAAATGCGTGACATTCTCACTGGTGTAAGGTGGTATCTCATTGTGGTTTTTATTTGCATTTCTTTGATTATGAGGGATGTTGAGCATTTTTTCATATGCCTATTGGCCATTTGCATTTCTTCTTTGGAGACGTGTCTTTTAAGTTCTTCTGCCAGTTTTTTGACTGGATTTTTTGCTTTGTTTTTGTTGAGTTGTGTGAGTTCTTTGCAGATTTTTGTGATCAGTCCTGGGTCTGTTGTATGGAGTGCAAAAATGTTTTCCCAGTCTGTAGGCTGTTTCTTTGTTTTGATTAATGTTTCTTTTGCTGTACAGAAGCTTTTTAGTTTGATGTAATCCCAGCTATTAATCCTTACCTTCACTATCCTTGCTTTGGGGGATGTGTCTTTAAAAATGTTACTAAGGTCGATGTCATGTATTGTTTTGCCTATGTTTTCTTCTATATATTTTATGGTTTCAGGTCTTATGTGCAAGTATCTTCTCCATTTTGAGTTGATTTTTGTGCATGGTGTGAGGTAGTAGTCTAGCTTCATTTTTCTGCATGTAGTCGTCCAGTTTTCCCAGCACCATTTGTTGAACAAACCGTCCTTGTTCCACTGAATATTTTTGCACCTTTATCAAAAATTAATTGTCCATATGTATTTGGGTTGATTTCTGGGTTCTCTATTCAATTCCATTGATCTGTGTGTCTATTTTTGTTCCAGTACCATGCAGTCTTAATTATTATGGCTTTGTAGTGCAGTTTGAAGTCTGGGAGAGTGATACCTCCATTCTCCTTTTTGATCAGGAGAGCTTTGGCTATTCGAGGTGTTTTGTGATTCCAAATGAACTTCATCAGTATTCGTTCTATCTCTTTGAAGTATGTCATTGAGATTTTTACTGGAATAGCATTGAATCTGTAAATTACTTTCAGTAGTATGGCCATTTTGATGATGTTAATTCTTCCTGTCCATGAGCAGGGGATGTCTTTCTATTTCTTTGTGTTTTCTTCTATTTCTTTTAATAATGTTTTATAGTTTTCTTTGTATAGGTCTTTCACTTCTTTTGTTAGATTTATTCCCAGGTATTTTTTTTTTTTTTGTTTCAATTGGTGGTTTTCTTGATTTCCTCTTCTTCAGATTGATTATTTGCATATAGAAAGGCTACTGACTTTTGTGTGTTGATTTTGTATCCCGCTACTTTACTAAATTGGTTGATTATTTTGATTAGTTTTTCTGTGGAGTTTTTAGGGTTCTCTACATATTATTATGTCATCAGCAAATACTGAAAGCTTTACTTCTTCCCCTATCTGGATTTCTTGTATGCCTTTCTCTTGTCTTATTGCCCTGGCTGGGACTTCCAGTATTATACTGAAGAGCAGTGGTGACAGTGGACTTCCTTGTCTTGTTCCAGATTTCAGGTAGAAGGCTTTCAGCTTTTCACTGTTGAGGATGATACTGGCTGTGGGTTTGTCATATATGGCCTTTATCATGTTGAGGTATGTTCCTTCTATCCCTAGAATTTTGAGGACTTTCATCATAAATGGGTGTTGGACTTTGTCGATGCTTTCTCAGCATCTATTGATATGATCATATGGTTTTTATTTTTCTTTTTGTTGATGTGTTGGATTACATTAATTGATTTTCTGATGTTGAACCATCATTGTGCTCCTGGAATAAATCCCACTTGGTTATGGTGAATTATATTTTTGATGCATTGTTGGATTCTATTAGCTAAGATTTTATTGAGGATTTTTGCATCAGTGTTCATTAGAGATATTGGCCTGTAGTTTTCTTTTTTTGTATTGTCCTTGTTCAGTTTTGGTATTAGTGTAATGTTGGCTTCATAAGACATATTTGGTGGTAGTAGTCCTTCCTTCTCGATTGAAAGTAAAAGGTTGGAAAACAATTGTACAAGCAAACGGACCAAAGAAGAAGGCAGGAACAGCTATACTTATATCAGATAAAATAGACTTCAAACTTAAAAAAGTTAAAAGAGACAGAGGGTGATTACATTTTGATTAAAGGAACAACTTATCAAGAAGATATAACTCTCATCAACATATACACACCAAATTAAGAAGCACCAAAATATATCAGACAACTATTAACATCTCTGAAAAAAGACATTAGAGAAAATACATACATAGTGGGAGACTTCAACACCCCACTCTCAAAAATAGACAGATCAATGAGACAAAAATAAATAAGGACACTAAAGCCCTAAATAAAGACTTAGATCTCATGGGTTTAACAGACATATACAGGACACTGTACCCAGAAAAATCAGAGTACACATTCTTCTCAAGTGCACATGGAACATTCTCCAGGATAGATCACATATTGGGACACAAGACAAACATCAATAGATATACCAAGGTCAAAATAATAGCAACTATCCTCTCTGACCATAAAGGCATCAAACTAGAAATAAACCATGAAAAGAAAACAAGGAACCCTCCTACCTCGTGGAGATTGAAACCCACTCTATTGGAAGACCATTGGATCAATGAGGAAATCAAAGAAGAAATTAAAAAGTATCTTGAGATGAATGACAACGAGGACACAACCTTCCAGAATGTTTGGGACACAGCAAAAGCCATTATAAGAGGAAAATACATAGTAATACAGGCTCACATCAAGGAACAGGAAGGATCTCTAAAAAACAACCTAATATCCCACCTCAAAGAACTGGAAAAGAACAACAAAAGCCAGCAGAAGAAAGGAAATAATAAAAATCAAAGCAGAAATAAATGAAATAGAAGTTAAAAAAACAATTCAAAAGATCAGCAAAACCAAAAGCTGGTTCTTTGAAAAAATAAACAAGATAGACAAACCTCTAGCCAGGCTCACAAAGAAAAAACAGGGATAAGCACAAATAAATAGAATCATAAATGAAAGAGGAGAAATTACAACAGACACAGCAGAAATCAAAAGAATAATCAGACACTACTATGGACAGTTATATGCAAACAAGTTCAACAACTTAGAAGAGATGGACAAATTCCTAGAACTATAAACATCCTAAGCTAGATCAGGAAGAAATAGAACACCTAAACAGACAAATTACAAGCAGTGAAATTGAAACAGTAATCAAAACCCTCCCCAAAAACAAAAGCCCAGGACCAGATGGTTTCACAAATGAATTCTACCAAACATTCAGAAATGAACTAGTGCCTGTCTTACACAAACTCTTTTTTTTTTTCTAAAGATTTTTTAAATTTATTTATGCATACAAGCTGGGGTATAGGCCAGAGGCGTGGGGTGGCCAAAGGGCTCACCAGAGACAGATTGGGGAGCAGCACAGGCAGATTGATTGAAACACGCTGCTGAGGGGAGCAGCAGGAGAGGCAGGAGAGGTCTGCCGCGCCATGTGGGAATCTCCCCAGTCGGACGTTGAACTCGTGTCTCTGCTGCCCAAAGCTCCACAGCGCAGCGATTAACCGCTGCGCCACCTGGGAGGCCCAGACCTAGTGACTTCTAATGAAAAAATATGACAAAAGTTATGGAATGTCATTTCTGAGATAAGGTTATGAAAGATTGTGACTTCTACTGTACTTGAATACTTTCTTTCTTTCTCTGATTTTTCTTACTTGTACAGTCTGAGGAAGCTGTGTTGGAGAAGGCCCATGGCTACAAACTGAAGATAATCTCTGTCAAGAAGTGAAGAACTGAAGCTGTCGGTCCAACAGCCTGTGAGGAGCTGGATTCTACCAACATCATTGTAAGTGACTTTGGAAGTAGACCTTTACCCAGTAACACTGTAGGTGAAGGCAGCCCTCTTAGACACCCACAGCCAGAACACTCATCTAAGATGGATCTGGGCTCCTGACCTACAGAAACTGTAAGAAAACAAATGTTAGTTGTTTTTAAGCCACTGAGTTTTTAGGTGACTTGTTATAATCAGCTAATACAGCATGTCTCATTCATTATGTATACCTTTTGATCAACTTATTTTTCAGCATGCTTTTCCCACTAATATTTACATATTTACCTTGGAATTCCTTAATAGTAGCAAAGTATATTTAAAAACCTGTCATGTTCAATAGAACAGGAGGATATAACACTCATCAACATATACTTCCCAAATGAAGGAGCACCAAAATATATCAGACAATTATCATCCCTGAAAACAGACATTAAAGAAAATACATACATAGTAGGAGATCTCAACACCCCACTTTCTCTATTGGACAGATCAAGAAGACAAAAAGTAACCAAGGACATTAAAGCTCTAAATAAGGACCTAGACCACATGGGATTAACAGATATCTATCGATCACTTCACCCCCGAAAAATTGAATACACATTTTTCTCAAGTGTGCACGGAACATACTCCAGGGTTGATCACATATTAGGCCACAAAACAAACCTCAACAGATACACTAAGATCAAAATCGTACCAGCCTTCTTCTCCGATCATAAAGGACTCAAACTGGAAATAAATCATAAAAAGAAAAAAAGAAACCTCCTTACCTCATGGAGACTGAAACCCTCATTACTGGAAAACCAATGGATCAACGAAGAGATCAAAGAAGAAATTAAAAAATATATAGAACTGAATGACAATGAGGACACAACTTTTCAGAACGTCTGGGACACAGCAAAAAGCAGTAATGAGAGGAAAATTTATAGCATTACAAGCTCACATCAAGAAACAAGAAACAACCCAAAGAAACAATTTAATCTCAGATCTCAAAGAACTAGAAAATGAACAACAAAAAACCCCAAAAGCCAGTTTAAGAATGGAAATAATAAAAATCAAAGCAGAAATAAATGAAATGGAAATAAAAAAAAAAAAACAATCCAGAAGATCAACAAAACCAAAACCTGGTTCTTTGAAAAAATAAACAAAATAGACAAACTGCTAGCTAGGCTTACAAAGAAAAAATGAGAGAAAACACAAATAAATAGGATCATAAATGTAAAAGGAGAAATCACAACGGACATAGCAAAAATCAAAAATATAATCAGAGATTACTATAAACAGCTATACGGAAACAAGTACAACAACCTAGAGGATATGGACAAATTCCTAAAACTATACAATCACCCAAAACTAGACAAAGAAGATATAGAACACCTAAACAGACCAATCACAAGCAGTGAAATTGAAACAGTAATTAAAAACCTCCCCAAAAACAAAAGCCCAGGACCAGATGGTTTCACAAACGAATTCTACCAAACATTCAAAAATGAAATAGTCCCTATATTACACAAACTCTTTCAAAAAATCGAGAAGGAAGGAGTACTACCAAACATTCTATGAAGCAAATATTACTCTAATACCAAAACCAGACAAAGACAATACAAAAAAAGAAAACTACAGACCAATCTCCCTAATTAATACTGATGCAAAAATATTTAACAAAATCCTGGCCAATAGGATCCAACAATGCATCCAAAAGATAATATACCACGACCAAGTGGGATTTATTCCAGGGATACAAGGATGGTTCAACAGCCGAAAATCAATCAATGTAATCCAACACATCAACAAAAAGAAAAATAAAGACCATATGATCATATCAATAGATGCAGAGAAAGCATTTGACAAAGTACAACACCCATTTATGATAAAAGCCCTTGAAATCCTTGGGATAGAAGGAACATACCTCAACATAATAAAAGCCATGTACGACAAACCCATGGCCAATATTATCCTCAACAGTGAGAAGCTGAAGGCCTTTCCCCTAAGATCAGGAACAAGGCAAGGATGTCCACTCTCATTATTACTGTTCAATATAATACTGGAAGTCCTCGCCAGAGCAATTAGACAAGAGAAAGACATTCAAGGAATCCAAATAGGAAAAGAAGAAATTAAACTGTCTCTATTTGCAGACGATACGATAATATATATACAAAACCCTAAAAACTCCGTAGAAAAACTACTTAAAATTATAGACCAGTTCAATAAAGTAGCAGGATACAAAATCAACACACAAAAGTCAGTAGCCTTCCTCTATGCAAACACCCAGTCTGAAGAAGAAGAAATTAAGAGATCCATCCCCTTCAAAATCGAAACCAAAAATAAATCAAATATCTGGGAATAAATCTAAAAACCTGTCATGTTAAAATGATTGGTTGAAAGGGACACGTATAAATTAAATATTCAGAAAGATTCAGCTTTCTAGTGTTGTTAAATATAAAGATTTGTGTAGGTGCCTGGGGTTTCTGAATGAATATGTATTGTTCACACATGGGCCAACACAGGGAAGAAGAGGGATGGGTGGTTAGGGAGGACTGAAGGCTGAGGTGAATGATACTTTTCATAAGATAGATTTATAGCAAGGCTGATACTTGGTATAAGAACTATTGACTCTAGTCTCTCTACCTAGGATTATATTTTTGTTAAATTAACTATTGCTTTTTGGAACATTATAATGAGTGTTCAGTAAAGCTGAGACCAAATTTTCTTCAAGTTTCTATTAAAATGCAAACTACTACTAATGTAGTCAAGATTTCTGAACAGTATTATTCAGCCAGTCTTATCATATCAAATTCTAATCCCATCAGAATACATTGATTGCTACCTATGTCCTGAGTACGTGTAAATATTAAGTAAAAAATAGAAGTCACTGCCAAATTTATACTGAATATTCAGTATATATCAGGAATGCTAATATTCTGTCCTGTTGGCTATATATTCTAGGACAATTAAAGTAGTTGACATGGTAGCATTTAAGCAAATAGTCATCTTAATGTTTCAGGCCATGAATTTCAAAAATGCTTAAAAATTTTAACCTTCTCTTGGATGTGGACAAAAGGCAATTAGATGTATTGTTGGACTCATTTAGGCCAATTACAGAGTGATCTAGTTGTTGATAAAAACTAAAATTTTGTGTGTACAGGTATGATGTCTCAGGTTTTAGGGAGCTATCGTCTCAGTTTGTTATACTAGGTTGAATTAGCCCTTCATTGTCTTTTTAAATTTATTTTAGCTACTACAATATGTCTCATTCTTTTTATAATAGATCTTTTTATCAACATTTTTAAGCACGCTTTCTCCACTAATACTTACATGCTTACCTTAGAATTCCTTATTATTGCAATGCATCACTTGCCTCCTGTTTTCGTTTGGTTGGGAAATACAACTGTCCAATTCTAATAAATATGGGCCGTACCCACCACTGATGTGTTTCTAATTATGAAAATTTTTATATTTATGGCAATGGAGATCAAGTCTTGGAGTGAAAACTAGAATAAGAAGTGTGAGGAAAACAGTCCAGCTAAGATTGGAAGAGGTATCTTGCCAATCACAAGCAAAGTGTAATTCTTGTGAGATATGCAGGTACTATAATGAAATCAATAAACCTAGCTCTTCTCTCTTGCTTTTATGAGTTTAGGAATTTCCAAAGAACCCAAATGATTGTGTGAATAAGTGATCTGAGAGCTGTAGTGGTTTCACACTCTGATAAATCAGTGCTGCATACCTTAAATAGGGATTGTTTTTTCTTGGAAGTATGGAAATAAGATTGCACCATAATAATAGAATGTTAAGTGTGGCACTCTCTCTGTGCAGCTATTATTGCTATGATGAACTCACCGTAACTGGGTAGCCAAGGTCCTGTACACACTTTATTTTTTTTTTCAAGCTGGGGTACAGATCAGAGGCGTGGGGTGGTGAGAGGGTTCACCAGAGACAGAGTTGGGGAGCAGAACAGGCAGATAGATGGAAACACACTGCTGAGGGGGGCAGCGGGCGAGGCAGGATAGGTCTGCCCTGCCATGTGGGAATCTCTCCGGCCGGGTATCGAACTTGGGTTGCCACTGCCGACAGCTCCACAGCACAGCGCCTAACCGCTGTGCCAGTGGGGAGGCCCCTGTATGCACTTTATCCTCAGCCTCACAAAGGACAAAACTGTTGAAATAGTGAATATAATCACAATCAACGAAAACAAGTTGACAGCCAGGGCTCTTCATTGTCCTTGAGGCACTTTCTATAGAATGTGCTTACAACATCTACTTTTGTTTTCTATACAGTATAGTGGGATTTGGGAGTTGGGAGATTCAATCTTGCCAGAAACGCTTTTTTTAGGATAGGACAAAAACTGAATATACTTAAAGAATATAGAACTGGCTGTCAGGTGCACTGGGTTCAGCTTTGCCACGAGTAGTCTGGGTGACGTCAAGTCAACCACCCAAACTCCCTTGGTCTGTGAAATGATTTGAATGATTTTCAAGCTTTACCCAGTTCTAAGGACCATTAAATCTCTGAAGAGGTTCAAAGAGCTCGTTTGCATCTTAAAACAACATTAGTATTCTGGGAAGTGTTGACAAATCATAAACATTTATCTCAGAGAGAAAGAATTAATGGATTTTACTTTCTGAAAGCACAGAAAGCCCGGTGCAGGTCCTAGAGGAGCGAGCACACATTTGAAATGTCATCAGACACCTGATTGATCGCAAACCCACTAACATCTGTGACATTCTTTTTGCTGCTGGCATTGCAGCCTGCAGGGATTTTTCTGTGCACTAGAGAGAAAGGACCAGTATAATCACAAAAGGATGCTCTGTTCCAAAGCTTCTTTCCAAGAAACAGAATTAAACGAACCCTTGTTGCAAAAAGGTTAGCTTCTGGAATTAATTACCAAATGAAAATGGTCATACATACACAATTGCGTGAGAAAAAATTACTGGGCATGTAGAAGGTTAAGTTTTCAGGCTCTAGCTACAGAAAGTTTCAGGGAAGAGCAAATTAGTAACTCCTGTTTTTCAAGTTTGGTTGCACACTGCGATGATTCTTTATGACGAAATGTAATTTCTAAGTCATTGATCATATTTCCTGTCACTCAGGGTACATTATTCTCACTAACCTTAGACTCATTTCCTTGCTTAGTGAGCTCTTGGCCAGCAGAATCCAGTCAGGGAGATATTTATCTGGTCCCAGTGGGTGGAGGCTGCAGAAAATGTAAGGATTAAGGAGTAAATAATTGTAATGAAAAGACAGTGTCCGTATCTAGATCAGATGATACTAAAAAGTCACAAAGGTGTAAGAGTTGAGCTCTATTTTTATGGAATTGTACATAATTGGGACTAATTTTTTCCTCTTTTAAAATTTGGTCCTCTGTGTAAATTGTATTCCAGGCTGGTAAATAAGATGCTGGCAGCAGCCCTTTGCATCGGTGAGACTGCGCTAGTGTCTGTGAGCCCAAGGTGGGGCGAGGTGTGTCGGAGGGTCATTCCGACCTGTGCGCACCGGGACTAGTTCACTTGTGTCTTATTTGCCCACAGCGCGTAGGAGCCCCTGCGAAGAATTCACGTTAAGGAAAGAAAAACCGAAACACATGAATTTGGCCCAGGGGAAGTGGACCAGAAAAGAGGGGAAAGTGATTTTACAGGCTGTGTGGATTATACCATCAGGTAGTCCAACACGAGCTCTTGGGAAAGGAACCTTTATAAAAATAACAATAAAAACTAAGCAATATACAAAAGATATGCCTATTTTATTAATTTAATTCTCTGATTTTTTAAACAATTAGAACTAGTTTTAGGGCAGTTTAAGGTTTGTAGCAAAATTTAAAGGAGACTACAGAGGATTTCCCAGCTACCTCCTGCCCCCACAGATGTATAGCCTCCCGCATTATCAGCATCCCTGTCCAGAGTGGTATTTTTTGTTATAACTGGTGAATCTGCATTGCCACATCTTAATTACCTAAGTTCATAGTTGACATTACGGTTCACTTTTGGTGTTGTACACCCTAAGGGTTTGGACAAATGTTTAATTACATGTACCCATCATTATGGTATCATGTGTTTTCACTGCCCTAAAACTCTAATATTTAAGGCACAAGATCTCATTGCTTCAGATCCTATGGAAAGTAGTATAAAAAGTGTGTAATTGAACTGTGCTGAGGCACACATAGCACAGTGATGTGGCCAGAGTGCTACTTGAGTGGCATAGCAAAGACATAGGGGAAGATGCACTTGATGCATGAGGAGCCAGGTCTCATGGCTTCCACAAGAAACCTTTGGGAATCTAGACTAGAAAGAAGAAAAACCACGTGGAGACCCCCAGATTGCACTGAACCCAGGGAAGTCAACCTCTAGGGATTCCAAAGGAATTTCAGAGGATTGGAGTCACAGAAGTGCTGTGGTTTATACTAAACACAACCGGATTTTCACGCATAACCTGCTGTAGTTACATAAGCAAAGAGCAGATAGCCATTATGCAGGTTTATAAAGTGTTTCCTCTGATACCACAATCTTGCTGATTTTTTTTCAGCAAGGTAATAAAGCAGTTTTAATGAAACCAGCAAAAATGGTTCCCTCTGCAAAAAGCCAGTAATCCTCAGCTTGTAACATAAGGCCCTGTGGTTGTGGCTTACTGAGTAAGGGAATTAATTGATGTTATGTTAGATGCAAGAGGGATTCCCTAGTGTTCTGTGACAGTGACAGAAGCATGTTAAGGGCCACAAATAAAAATAGCAGCATAATTAAAGTATAATGTAAAGGCTAAGAAGTTCAAACCTTAGTGTCAACTGTGCTTTTTGAAGAAACCTCATCCTAATGTTTTAAATTAAATGTAGATGATTTTTGTAGAATTAGCACAATTTTGAAGAACTATGCTATTTTGACTTGCTTCTTCCCTGGAGATTATTTTTAAAATTTGGTACCTTTTATTATGCTGATGGGGTCAGGTCATTTTTGTATTGCCAGGGCTTGCAGGGACAAGAGATCTCTGTGCCTATCATATTAGGAGCTTTTGTGAATAACAGAGTCTGTGGACACTGGTTCAAATTTTACAGAAGTTAATTAGCTTCAATATTAGAATATATTCTCTTATCTCTTCTCAGATTCACCTACTTCCTACCATCAGGATTACATATATAATGGAAAGGGCAAGAG
Organism: Scalopus aquaticus; assembly: GCA_004024925.1. Lineage (NCBI taxonomy): Eukaryota > Metazoa > Chordata > Mammalia > Eulipotyphla > Talpidae > Scalopus > Scalopus aquaticus. Next base: position 12,175 of record PVIJ01016916.1, on the reverse strand, counting down.
TAGGAGATTTTGATGCTTACCTGTACAGGAGTCTCATCTTGCCTAGTATGTTGTGATATATATCACTACTGATAGGTTTGGCAAACAGTTTTCCCATCTAAATAATTATCTTGGCCACTATATAATTATTCCAATGGCACTGCCTTACTACAAAAGGATTTTCGAAACTGTTATTTTGGAATTTTCAGAATCTGTAAGAGTTACTTTGAAAATCCTGGTCAGTACATCCTCCTTTGACTGTGAATTATTTGTTAAGTGCTATGAGTCAAACTAACCTAAGTGTTGTGGGGTCAAACTAGGTATATCCGTTTTGATGCTACACAAGATTTAATGACAGACAAATTAGGATTGATTTTCTTATTGCTTAAAAGTTGATTTCTAGCAGCAGTTCCAAAAAAAATTCACAGATTTTGAGTAGTATAATCCAATTATATAACTACACTTCTCAAGGTGTCTTCTGTGAAAAGGCAACACACATTTGGATGTGTAAGTTTTGGCATATTTGTTCAAAAACCATTAATTTACCATTATCTTGTATGAGTCTGATCTCATATTTTACTCATGTCTAGTATTAATATTAGACATAAAATATTATAATATTAGACTATATCATATTAATATTTTATATATGTAATGCTTTTAACAGGAAAGCATTTAAAAGCTTTCCTCTGATAACTTAAATATTTATAATGTGGGCATGGGCATATTATTTCATAAATTATTATTCAGTTTGGAAGTGAAGAAATCAAGTTACAGAGAATTTAAGACTTTTTTCCAAGGAACATTGGGTGCCAAATGCCGCTCTCGACCCGAAAGAACGACCAGGAGACACGTAGCGGCAAGCCTTGCTTCTTTATTGTTGGTAGGATCTCTCTCCTCCCCCCCCAATCCCGTACAGCATATTTATATACTCTTGGGGCCAATCACAGCATAGGGGAAGTACACGTTATCCAATCCAAATCGTGTTCACGTGCGCAGACTGGCCCACGACCGATAGCACGAGCTTCCCATGCGGCAGGCACGCCGGGCGGGGATTTCCCGATACTCTGCGGCCCTTCCTGTTGCTGTCGAGCTCGGCGCCATTGTTTGGGTGTGCCCACTGCCGGGCCTAGCTGGCTCCCAACACCAAATGCTAGACTTGTGATAAAATCAGTGGCTTCCTGTTCAGATTATAATAATAGTCCTTTTTATGACATCTTATCAGAAATAGTAGAAGGCAGATATTTCATAAAGATGTTTGGCCATAAAAGAAGTAGTTAAATAATATTTTTGTGGGGTGACATTTTTAAAAAAATAGTATTTGCAAGACAGACCTAAACCAATAATTTTTTCGTGTAATAACTTCAATTTATCCAGTAAATGATTCTATGTTCATTACTTTGGGCTAAGTAGATTTTCTCTTGTATCTATTGTAGAATTCTAAGCAGGATGCTTTTGTGGCACTGAGCAGGATGCTTTTTCTAAGACTACTGGCAGAATCAATTGTACCTGTTCCCTATCTTAGTCCACAAACGCAACTGTTGTTCAATAAAAGCCTATGGAAAAAGAGATCCATATCCCTGACAGAATCCCCAGGAACAACACGTCCCTTCCTCAGGAGGAGAAATTGCCTCTCACCATGAATGACTGTGTCACAATGCTTTACTTTGCTGGGTAACACTGGTGTGCATGTCTCAACAAAGCAAAGAACATGGATCCTTGTGATAAGTTGTCCCTTAAATCACACACATAGCTGTTCTCTTTGTGTTATCTGTGATAATTAAAGGATGAGAGTTTCATAAAAACATTAGCCTAGCTAGAAGAGCTGCAGTCAAGGATTTTTAAGTTTCTTTCTCTGTATTTTTTAAACTCATGCTCAACTGTCTATCAATCTTATGGGTAACCCAAGACTGATTTCTTAGAGATTTGCATTCTGGTAGGTATTAACAATTTCTACCTTTAATCTTATCCTCGCCAATATTAATATATTAATATCTTTCTGTTCAGACCAGCTATAACAGGCTTTTAGGTGTAGTAAATAGAGGTAAGTGGAATATGTGGTCCTTTTCCTCTCATGCAAATGTTGCAAATATAGGAAACTTTTGCAGAGTTACTGGTCTTGTATTTTTAAGCAGAGAGAAACACTCATAATAAATTCTAGTTCCCAAGTTGTAAGTAGTAGGGGGAAATTTGTCAGGTTTCCCAACACCATAAACAAATGTAGGCTTCTTCTGTATAAAGAGTAGATAGGCTTCAAAAGTGGGGGGAAAAAGCTGTATCCTATACCAAACAGGGTTCCAAATTTGTCATTTCTGTTCCTAAGTCCCTTGACAGACTTTTCATTGAGATAAAACTTCCATTAGTTCAATTAAGACTCAGAGGAGCCAGGATTCCTAGAACAAGGTTTACAATATTACTTTGCAGTGTCAGCTAACACTGGGAATGGGAGAAGTATGGATGTGAAGATTGTATTTGTTTTGTCTTCATGATATTGACATAACTTTGTTACAAACTATAAAACAGAGATGGAATATTCTCATCAAACATACATCAGGAAACTAAGGGAAGGAAGTGGAAATATATTCTTCCAACTCCTAAGCTTTCTTCATAGCAAATTTTCAAGGTTACCCCCAACAAAAATTTTTAGAAACTATTATGTTATACACTTATATCCTCAGGGGCCAGCCTTTGTTCGATGGTGTAAGGAAAAGAATTGACGTAATATTTGTGGTATATCTTTCCACCAGATACCAGACACTTACCAACGTATCAAATATAACATACTCACAATTGATTTTATAGACTTCACGGCTATGATTTGAGAGATTATTTTTATGCTGTTCCCCACAAAAAATTAACCAAGTAAGCAAAAGATGAGTGAATTTCATTTGTTCAATTTAGTTGAGAACTGGAGAGTAAATAGTGAAGAGGAATGTGTCAAATTAAGGGAGCAGAAAGAAGCAAAGGGATTGGAAAGGTACAATGAGATCAGATCACTAGGGCCATTTCAATGTGCAATCAGCACTCATTCATTAATTAATTGTTTCATTCAATGCACAAATGTTTTTGAGCTCTTACGGAGTGCCATGTGAACTCAGGATATAATAACATTTACTCTGTTCTCAGAGAGCTTACATTGTTGTGAGTAGAGGCACACAAATAACAAATGAAGAAAATATCAGATGCTGATAAGTACTACACAGTGAAGCATAAAATACTGTTCAGTGTAGTCAAATGGCTACTTTAGATTAGAATGAATGGGAAAGTTCAGACTCTAGTTGAGATTTGATGTTAACACTTGATCTTACCAAAAGGCTAAGAAGTGATCAAGTTGAGATTTCAATGATCCAAACCAACTAACCAATAAAAAAAATCCCATCATCATGGGAAAATCAGGAAAAAATCATTCTAGGTGCAATATTTCCAAAGTTAGAATCGAATTAATGAACTCAAGAAACACAGAGAAAGCCAAGAAATTTGAAACATTGTATAAAAGCGGAGAGTGACACAACTAAGGCCAAAGGAGTAGGCAAGAGTCAGATCATTTATGACTTTCTGAGAAGTTTGTACTCTATTCTAAAGGCAATGGGAAGGCATTGAAGAGTTTGAAATTAGCAATGATGTAATACAATATTTAAAAAAATTTTAAAGACCCCCTCTAAATGGAATAAAAATAGGTGCAGATCACTACTGTAAACTAGGTAATTTATCTTAACCTATATTATTTCTAAGGAGACTGTGAGAAGAAGGCAGATTCAGAATTTAATCACAAATGGCAATAAAGGGACTCCCTGGTGGTGCAGCGGTTAAGCGCTGCGCTGTGGAGCTGTCGGCAATGGCGACGCGAGTTCGACGCCCAGCCAGGGAGATTCCCACATGGCGCAGCAGACCCCTCCTGCCTCGCCTGCTGCTCCCCTCAGCAGTGTATTTTTGATCTGCCTATTCTGCTCCCTACTCTGTCTCTGGTGAGCCCTCTCACCTTCCCATGCCTCTGGCCTGTACCCCAGCCTTTATGCATAAATAAATAAGTCTTTAAAAACAACAACAACAACAACAACAAATGGCAAAAAAGACTTATGCAAGAACCCACAAAACATGATAACATTAAGAATTACAAGTTGCCAAGCATTTGGAGAACAAGCATTTGTGCAGCAAGATTTTTCTTGTTTCCTGGAAAAGAGCTTCTTACCAACACTCCCCCTCAACTTTTCAGAGACATAGATAGCCTTTGAAGTTTCTGAAACTTAAAATTGAAATTTACTTTGAGGATATCAATGTATAAATTATGACTGAAAACTGGACACTGCCTTCATAGATAGATAGAGCGGAGTTTCACCTAGATCCACGCTGAAGGGAAATGGTGTAAAGCCAATTCATTCACAATGTGTCACAAAATATTAGAAGAAATGTAAGCAGCTCTGAGTATTTTATGGACTGAATAATGTCATTTGACAGAGGCATAGCCTCAATTTTTCTGTTATTCTTCCAAAGTCAGAAAGCATTTGGATAGTTGCAGGACACATACAGCAGTAGGAGTAAGTCAACAGAAATCTAAGTCTCATTGTATTTTCTTTCCTTTGGAACCTTCCATTTTAAGCTAATGTAAGCCTGGTATAAATCAGAAACAGCTATTATGATATCAACATACATTTCCTTTAATCATTATCAGTTAAAAATTATTTTAGATTCTAAGACATGGATAAAATGGTGACTGCATTTTACCTATGTACAGTAGAACTTGACATCATGCCACAAACTTTTGCAGTGAAATAATGTCTAATCCAGACTTTCATAACTTTTTATGAAGATATTTTTGATGCCTAATTTATATTAGATTTTCTCAGTAAGTTATTGTCAATAATTTACACACAGGGTGGGGTGGTAAGAAGAATTTCCTTCATAACAACCCTGGAGGTCAGGGCACTCAGAAGATAGAAACTTTAATTTGAATCATGGAGGGATTAATTAGGGGGACATTAACAAAAGATGTTTCGAATAGAAAATTTTGGACAGAAGATAGATACTGGGCACATTTTGTAGAAGTCCTAGCAAGACCAAAAGAGAAGAAGATGGCATTACCTTGATGATGAAATTGTAGCAAAATTAGAGACAGGAAGTTTTGGTATAAATAATTTGGGTAGTTGAGTCAGAACTCTCAATTACTGTTGTGAGGTTTTAGGGAGTGTTATATGCAAGAGTCTCATAATTGGTAAAAAATTAATATGAGCATTAGTTATTTTTATTTTTGAGATGATAATAGAAAGAGAATAATTACACAGATGTCTCACTAGAGTTTAAGAAATACTATTCTAGGGAAAGCATAAATGCCATCACCCAGTCTAATACAAAGTAGGAGAATCTCTGGCATCAACATAGACTGAGGAATACAGCTGAATCACAGTATTAGAGGGTGCCATGTAGTAAGAAAATAAAAAATATCAATGGGCCTGAACTCTGGAAAAATTCTTGTTAGATTAGGATTAGCTTTCTATGCTTCTAATCACCAGAGTGGAAGTTCTCAATACTCCTAATAAAAATTGTAAACTTAGGGTTAAAGTGAGCTACAAAACTCCCCAAGTTTTAATTTGGGCATAAACCTAAAAGTTGATGTCTATATAACAGCCTCTCCCCCTTTTCTTAACAGATTTACTCTTAGAAATTGGAAAGCTAAATATTTCCAGAGATTTGAACATATCCACAGTTGCAAGGAACAACTCCCATTTCACTAGTTAAATCAATTGTGGTAATTCCATTTCCCTTGCAGGTAATTGGTTTAGAAACAGCAAGTAACTCGATTCTATTAATAAAAAGTGAAAGCCAATACAGAGGAATTTGAAGCTGGCAGTACACCCAATAACCATAGCAACAATAAAAACCAAATTCGCCCCCCCCCCTGATTAAATTAAATTAGGCTTCCTGGCATAAATACTATTTAAATGAGTCTCTATTGTTAGACCCACTATGTTTGAAAGTCACAAAAGTATGAAACTGAAAAAAATAGGGAAAAAAGCCCACTACGTGGAGGTGAAAAAATGAACAAACACAGACACACAGATTATTCAGATATTGAAATTATCAGACAGAGATTTAAAATAACTGATTAATATTGTTAAATGCTTCAATATGGAAATGGCAAAAGCATACTAATAACAGATTGGGAATTTTACCAAAGATGGAACGTATAAGAAAGTCAAATGGAAATTTTAGAAATGAAAAAATTACAGAGGTGAATATGTCTTCAGCAGGCTTATCAATAACTTCTATTCAGCTGAGATGTGAATCAGTAGATCTGAAGAAATATTCAAACTGAAATTAAAAGAAAAAATTAAAATAAGTAAAAACAGAACATCCAAGAGCTTGGCATAATATCAAACAGTGTAACATAAGTATAATTGGACTCTCTAAAGGAGAAAAGAGAATGGGAGATGATATTATATGAAGACATAATGGTCAATAATTTTCTAAGAATAATGAAAGATACTGAACCACAGATCCAAGGATTTTAGAAAACCACGTAAAGGTTGAAAAAAAAAAACCACTTGGACCCATCATATTCAAACATCTAACAACCATGAATAAAGAGAAAATATTAAAACAGCCATTTAAAAAGAGAGATTATATACAGAGGGACAAGAAAATAATTGCAGCAGACTTCCTTTGGAAAATACAGAAAACAAAGAATTGAAATCTTTAAAATACTTGAAAAAAGCTAATAAATCAAACTTTATACCAGGAAATCTATTTTCTTTTTTCAATTGTTATTTATATTATTTACATTGTGTATTCCCCTTGAGTACCCACCACTGATTCACCCGTGACCCATCACCATAGTCCCTTGTGCTCTTTTCTACCCCATTTTGAGCCCTTATCCTCCCCCTCCCTCTCTGGTGTCTCTCTCTTGTTTGGGTCCCCTATATTCCTGTTATAAGTGAAACCATTCGATATTTTTCTCTTTCTTTCTGGCTTATTTCATTGAGCATGATCCCTTCTAGTTCCATCTATGTTGCTGCAAACTGCATATGGTTATCTTTTTTGAAAGCTGAATAGTATTCTATTGTGTATATGTACCACATCTTGATCTAATCATCTATTTCTGGGCATCTGGGTTGTTTCCAAACCTTAGCTATTATAAACAGTGCTGCAATAAACGTATGTGTGCATGTATCCTTTTGGATTAATGTTCTTCTGTCCTTTGGGTAGATTCCCAGGAGTGGTATTACTGGGTTGTATGGATGCTCCATTTTTAGCAGTTTGAGGAATCTCCATACAGATTTCCATAGAGGTTGGACCAGTTTACATTCCCACCAGCAGAGTAGAAGAGTTCCTTTTTCTCCATATCCTTGCCAGCATTTGTTGTTGCCTGGTTTTTTTTTTTTTAATGTGCGCCATTCTTACTGATGTGAGGTGGTATCTCATTGTGGCTTTGATTTGAATTTTCCTGATTATGAGTGATGTCGAACATTTTTTCATATACCTGTTGGCCATTTGCTTTTCTTCTTTGGAGAAGTGTCTTTTTAGCTCTTCTGCTGATTTTTTGACCGGATTGTTGACTTTGTTTTTGTTGAGTTGTGTGAGCTCCTTGTAGATTTTTGTTATCAGTCCTTTATTGGTTGTATTGTGTGCAAAGATTTTCTCCCAATTAGTAGGGCATCTGTTTGTTTTGATTAATGTCTCTTTTGCTGTACAGAAGCTTTTTATTTTGATGTAATCCCAGCTGTTTATCTTTTCCTTCATGTCCTTTGTTTTAGGGCATGTGTCTTTAAGGATTTTGCTGAGATGTATATCATGTAGAGTTTTGCCTATATTTTCTTCTATAAATTTTATGGTTTCAGGTCTTACATCCATGTCTTTTATACATTTTTAGTTGGTTTTTGTGCATGGTATGAGGTAGTAGTCAAGCTTCATTTTTTTGCATGTAGCAGTCCAGTTTTCCCAGCACCATTTGTTGAACAAGCTGACCTTGTTCCATTGCATATTATTTGCTCCTTTGTCAAAGATTAGTTGACCATAGATATGCAGATTTATTTCTGGGTTTTCTATTCGGTTCTATTGGTCTTGTGTCTGTTTTTGTTCCAGTACCATGCTGTTTTAATTATTATGGCTTTGTAGTATAGTTTGAAATCAGAGCGTGTACTCCCTCCATTTTCTTTCTTTTTATTCAGAAGAGCTTTAGCTATTCAGGGTGAAATCTATTTTCAATCTTGGTACGATGTCCATGCATCTTACATCTGCATGAACAGATTTTGAAACCTTTCTTTATTGCCCCCAGTTGATTCTGATTACGCCATTCTCTGATTTTCTGTAATTCTTACCTTGGAATCACAGGTCAGGTGTCTGAATCTGCTCTATAGTATCTGTTCCCTAGGAATCACATGTTTTGAAGTCTCTGGAAAGTTAACAGCTTTCAGAAGGAGAGAAAATTCTGATATATAACTGCCTGTATATATTTTAGTGTTGAATTCATGATGGTGCCATGTTTAAATTAACTTCTTGGATGGTTGTTTTTGACCAGGAGATCACACATTTTCTTCATGCAGTAATCTGAGGGGCAAGGAGTTTATTTGACCAGTAAAATAGGAAAAGAAAAAAGGACAGAGCAAAATATGTTGCTTTTTATTTTCTTATAAGGAAAGTCTCTCTTGTTCCTTAAGCATTCCCTGTCCTAGTTTTCTCCTTATACTCCGAAATTATCTGCTTTGTTCAGTGAAATATTTGATGTACTGAGGATAGAAGGTCAAGAACATTCTCTTACTGCTCCTACCTCCATCAACATGGATAATTCCAGAAGTATTTTCCTTGGAGCAAGAAGGTCAGTCACAGATTATTTAATTGTGTAGAATATCCCAGTTGAGGGTTACTTGTGAGAATGGAGGGATGTTTAAAAGGATAGCAGGGGAAGGCAGAGGAGCCATAAGAATTCTGGAAGTGTAAGAGGCACTTTTGGAATCCAAGGAAAATTCGAAAGTTTCATGAAGGTGTATTTAGTAATTGTATCCCCTGATATTGCTAAAATTTTAGAAGTTAAATTTACTAGGATGACAGGAAAGAGGGTTATATTGCAAAATATTGACTGGCCTCAAAGGGAATGCTGGGTAGGATCAGAGGCAACCACAGGAAGCCTAACCCTTATGGATTAATTCAGTAACATTTCCATGGAAAAAATAACAGCTGTGATTTTGAGTTTTTCCAAGATCTGCCTGGACTTTGCAAAAATCCAGCACTTTAAAAAATCATTTAATTTTTCAAGTGGGCCGGTAGAAACTTCATTTTGGCTTCCCAGTAGGAATTATATTTTGAATCTGGGAGCAGAAATGCTTGTGACCCTTTGATCATCAAAATAGAAGCTATAATATGAATATAGTTGAAATGATTCATTTTGAAATCAAAAGCTGGATGTAATAAATACAGTCTCTAAATACAATATACTTTAAATAGAAACAACAAGCTGATCATTTTACTGAGACTACAGCTGCAGTTGAATCTATACTCACAAACCCATGCTTCCTTTTCTATCTCTCTCCCTTGAATGGACATTCTTCTACAAGAAGTACCTGCCTACATACATTGAAGCCATTTCTTTCCAGGTGTGAGTCCTTTACTTCCAGCCAGCAAACTTAACCAATAAACACATACTCTGCATTAACTTTGATTAAATAAATAAATAAGGCTGTATGTAATGAACATAATGTGTTCATTATGAAAAGATTCTCTAAGGTCATAGGTAGACCTGCTCCTGCCACAATGCAGTCAGCCTACATGACAGGACCTTCCTATAGCACAGAGAGGTTCCTGCCTTTACACTGCCACATAGCTAGTTGAATCAACAGCTGAATTAGAATGTTTTTTCAAGATTTTCTTGTACAATGTGTGGAGGATTCTGAGCAGTTACCTGAAGCTATTTCCAGGGGACTATGCAGAAATTGCAGTAGGTAAGATTCTGCCTACATGTTATTCAAAATTAGGGAATTTATGATATTTGAAATCAGGTAGTTGGTTACATCTGGGAGGAGAGAAGAATGACTGGCATGGGATACAATGTGAGATTTCTAAGATGCATGTTGAGTATGAAATACTGTGCTATACCCATGAGATGGCATATAGTGGATATACAGGGGGTTATGGCCCTTAACTCACTGCATTTAAAAAATAGTTTAATGCTTGAAAGTTTGCCAAATGAATACTTAAAAAATATAGCTTTTTGAGTATTTGCTATGTATGTTGAACAAACAGTCCACGTTTTCAAGAATAATATGCTATATTGTTATAAGGCAAGGTGAGGGACACCCCAGCACACCTGCCTGCTTTGAATGGGTTCTGCCATCCTCCACATCAAGAAAAAACATACTCTATTGTGTTAGATCTTTAATAGAAAAGAACTTTAATACAATTAGTGTGCGATATATAGAAGAGGATGAATATAGCTTAAAGTTTCCAATTAAACACCCAAAGTTAACCATCCCCTAGTGGATAAATACCCAGCCAAACAGGGTTGTTTCAAAACAGGCCACTGAGGCCCCAAAGCTTGCCACATAGGAAAGAGGCACCTTCTGGTGGAAACTGTAGGAAAGAGGCAGAAGGGGCCAGGCAAATCTGGAAGGAAAAGAGCAAAATCAAAACCGAAGTCAAGATAAAGGCTGCTATTGTCAGACTCCCATGGGTCTTTCATTCATGTGTCTGTCTCTTTCAAGTATCTCCTTCCATATCATGCAAGTTCAAGGCCAAGAAGCAAGCTCAGCTTCTTCACATGTCTCTGCTCCATGTGCCTCCTCCAGATCTTCTTGATTTCCTTCCTTTCATCTCCCAGTCTTCTCTCACCTCTTTCTGCTCAACTTTACCCTTCCTTTGGTGGGGCAGGGAACCTGGAACCTCCCCTTTCTATGGATAGCACGCTATTACAGTGTCAGTCAGAATTCCATTAAAGAAGCAGAACCAGTAAGACACACACACTTATCTCCCTCCCTCTTCCCCTTCCTCCTTCTCTTTGTCTTTCTGATAAGGGATATATCGTGGAGATTTAACTTTATGTGTGCAATTGTGTTAAACAATCTGTGGAAGCTATTTCTTTTGTGTCTGTTCCCCACTCTGTCTCTGGTGAATCCTCTTACAACGCCCCCCTGCACCTCTGGCCTACACCCCAGTTCTTTTATGAAAAAAAAATTTCTTTTGTATCTGAAGTTGCATCATGGAGTCAGCAGGACAGGCATTTAAGAAGGGCTGACGAATTGAAGTAGGGAAGCAAGGAAGGAATGAGCTGTAACTCACGAGGATGGACTGGAACTCCTTAGTATCTGTCTTTAACCCTCCAACTTTAATGTTGGAGTGTTTAATAGATGAAATTGGGACACTTCATGATAAAATTTAACAAGCCCTGGATCTAGGAGTCAGAGAAGTTGCTGCAGTCACCAGAAAGAACCGTGGGAGCTGGGACCCAGTGCTGCCCCATATCATGCCGGAGAGATGGCAGAGGAGCAACCCCTAGCTGAGGTGCATACGTGCCTCATGTTCTGCACTGAGTTTCTAGATATAAAAAGAACTGCATCTTCACTTTCACATTTCAAATCTTGCCTAATACTTTGTATAGCCCACACTTACCCAGAACTATGCAGGGAAGGGAAATCTAGGAAATGTAGTTCCATTTTAGCTTCATTGACACAATACAGGTCTACCACAAATGCTTATCCATTAGACAACCTGTCAAGTTGGGAAAATATATTCATTTACTTATGAGGAAGGCTATTCAGGCTCTGAAAGGGTAAGTGGCTGCCAGGACTCCAGATTACAGATCATATCTTTTGATTGATTTCTGTCCCCTTGTTTTCCAGCTCTCCTACTGCCTGTAGTGACTGGTGCCCCTCCCAAACAGTAAATTGCTCCTGAGTGCTGTTTTTGTAGATGTGATGCATTATTTTCTCAGTCTTAGGTGAGATTTATATTGAAACTATTGGATTCTTTGCCCAAGCAAATCCAGGATGACTAGATAAGGAAATTACACTAAATGTAGAAAACACTAATAATAAATTTAAAATTGATTTATATATATATTTTTTCTAATATATATCTTTATTGTTATTTATGTCTTTTACATTTTGTATTCCCCTTGGGTAGCCCACCACCAATTCACCCGTGATCCATCTCCATGGTCCCTTGTGTTTTTTCTATTCCATTTTGTGCCCTTTTCCTTCCCTCCCTCCGCCTC